>MU228460.1:1082902-1124116 GCA_018584345.1 Thuja plicata | reverse complement strand
TAGACACACTTGCTAAGGTTTATGACAAGTATCAAGAGATAGATAAATCTGAGATACATTCTATGATCATCTCTCATATGATTAAGTTTAAGAAATCAGTTCTAGAACTTAAAACAGTGATACCTGATAAGTTATGGAACATACTGGAAATAATGAAGAGACATGCAATTGAGGAAGACATGAGGATAAGAGAAGAAACATTGGATAATCTTCTCCTTGTATGCTCACATGATGAGAAGGCAATTCTATTAGATCTAGTGAAACCTCATCTAAGAACTAAGATAAGAACACTTCATATTATGAACAAGGAATATGAGTTAGTTGGGAAAGAGATAGAAAAATCTTTTGCACAAGTGTTTATGGATAGACACATGTATCCATCAACGGTGCCTACAAAAAAGGTAACTCCATCCCATCCCAAATAGGTTATAGAACCAGTGATTCAAAGTACACCTATGATAGGTCCACAGTCTTCAGTGCCCTCAGTTTCAATAACTTCTGATACAACAAAAGACTCAGAAGATACTATAGTGGTTGATAATATCAAGATATCCATGACAAAATTTGACAATGACATTGAAAAAGTTGATAAAGCATTTGTAAGCACTGAAGAGATGTGCACTGATGATACATATTTACAACAAGATGAAGTTCCCTCCAATGATCCAATAGACTTGAATAAAGAGAAAGATACTCAAGATAATGAGACACTAGTCAAAGAGATACCAGTAAAGAGTGAATGCATGGATACAAGTCAAAATACTATATTCACTCCATCCACTTTACCATCTACTTCATTATTTTCAAGGTTAACTCCTGACTCAGAAAGTCTAGATGCGTGGGGAGAAGAAGACTTAATGAAGATCAGCATTCTAGCTATGGAAAAAGCCAAAGAAAAACAAGTTATGAGGAACCCTCTCTTCTTGGAATAAGTAAACATCTTAAATGATCTAGTGCCTGTAGAAAATAAATTAGCCAAAATTCAATCAGTTGAAGATGTCGACAGCATTCTAACAAGCTTCAAAGAACACTTTATAGACCTAGTAGACTCTGCTACTAGAATTGTTGAAGATGAGTATAAAAAGGAGAGATTGAATGAATTGGTAAATAATTTTAACTTAGACTTAAAATCTTTAAATATCAGGCAATCTATATTGAAAGAGTTGGCAGCTAAAGGTAAGAAGGTTATAGCAAACTGCATGGACAGAGTGAAGTTCACCTCTTAACATATCAAAAAGATAGAAGAGGCAGAGATCATGGTGGAAACTATTAGAAAATAAGTTGAGACATCCACCCAAGACATGAACATCTATAACAATTTCTATCAAGGACAGTTGGAAAAAATTGAAAAAGAAAAATTGGAGATCAATAAGATAAGAATCAAGCAAACCCAACTGAGGAATGCTCTAGCACCCTCTCTAGCAGTTTTGGAAGATAACATAAAATAGATTGATGCCACCATTGTCACATATGATCAAGGTCCCTACATGGATCTGATAAAGATGGAGAAGTTAACATATTCCCTACGCGCCCATCTCCAAACAGTTGATGCAATGAAGGTATTCTGGCAGAAAGAGATCCAATCTCTTTAGATTGTGTACCTAGATGTTTACATGGAGTAAGTATCTAGAGACTTACAAGTTTTAGACACCTTTGTCATTAATTTCAAAGGGGCAGTAATGTATATAGAAAATGTGTATATATGAGGAGAAAAATATATATATATGTTAAAAGATGCAATGATTTTGTGTGTTAAGTCATTTTGAGAAACTTGGTCACATTCCTTTGTTTCCATTAATAACAAAGGGGGAGATTGTTGGCAAGTTGACTCCTAGAGGATACATGACTTATTTTGTGTTTTCATTATGGACACAAATTCATATTAAGTTTCTGTCAAAGATAACTTAGAAGATAAAATGACTAAGTATGGAAAATACGACAGACAAAGTTATACAACGATCAACACATCAGTGCACGTGCGAGAGATCGAATCAGAGTATGTGTGTTTAGATATATGTTCTATGTGATGTATACATACTAAGTCCAAACATGCGTGGTATAGAATGATAGTACGGAGAAGATACATGAACAAAAGTACTACTGTAGTTCAGGAAATAGAGCATGTAGCCGACTTCAGTTTTTGGATCAGTGTGAAATGTTTTGTTGTGTAAAGGCCAAGAACCTTTGATTATATGCTTATAATAATATCTTTAGTATTTTTGTAAACACGCTTAAGCCAATTTGTTTGGAAGCATTGTGTATTATGTTTTTAGGGCTGACTATAGTCTTGTTTTGAGTCGCGGCTATTTGGACATGAACAGATAGATATGTAATGTAAATGTATATTACAAGTGTCAAAGAATATGCATGATAAAAACATAAAAGAGAAGTATAGTGAAGTCAGTATGAGATAAATCTCTTTAAGAGAGTAAGAGCATCAACGCATAAACAGAACTGATCAGACAATAGTGTCATCACAACCATTTATTTTTGATAGTGTATATCAACTATCAGAAGGTTGCAGCCTTCACCTTATTGGGCAATGAGCTCAGGCAGTGAGCCATACACCTTTAATAGGGTTTTGAAATATACTCCTAACAGGTTCATTATACTTGGATTGTAAAGATTGCTCCTAACAGGGCAAAGGAACTTTAACAGGTTCATTATACTAGTGCAATATTTGCAGGTACTAATTCCCACCAGGGTTTTCCTCTGATCAAGGTTTCCCCGTAATCACATCATGTGTTATGAGTTCTTGTGTTAAGCTTCATTGAATGTATGTTTTATTTAAGTTTAAAGTGCTGAAATATAATTAATAGACAAACACTGATTCACCCCCTCTCAGTGTTTCTAACAATATGTGTGTGTGTGTGTGTGTGTGTGTGTGTGTGTGATGTGATGATTTAATGCTTTAATGATATGCACTTTGTACAAATGATGGATATGTATCTAAATGAATGTAAAATGATTAATGAAAAGAATTGGCATGGATTGAATATTCATCTAAAATGAATATGATGAGATGAAATGAAATGATGTAAATTGTAATGATCTAATGAAGTAAAAATGCAATGGTATATGGAATGATATGATCAAATGACTTAATGAAATGGATCAATATTGATATTATAATGACATGTATATGATAATGAAATGAATTATAATTATGAAATAAATTAATAATGGTATGTTAATGAATATGTCATGTAATGATAATGATATTAAATCCAATTAGATAATATAAATGCAATGAAAGGATATGCAATAATATTAAATGCAACTCTGATGCAAATGCAATGAAAGAATATGAAATGATATAAAATGCAAAACTAATGCAAATGTGATACACTTAAAATGAAAATGAAATGCAACTAATTTATATGTGATATGAAATGAAAATGCAATGCATGTTAAATACAATGATATTGTGATGCATGAAATGCATTTGTTTTTGTTAGTGTCCAATGTACTCAATCAAATAATTAAGCTTGCCAACCTGGAAAAACCCACAAATTTCCAAGAATACAATACAAACTACTATGAATGGAATCTAAATGCAAAACTAAATGTAACTTTGTCATCCCTTGTTATCATTTTGTGGTGCTTTTTTAATCATTGGGATTTTTAAAATGTTATAAGGTAGTACAAACATCGATGGTAAAATTTAGATAATAACAACAGAAATGAGGAGATAACGGCCAGAGTCAATGCACTTGTGGAAGAAAAGATGAAAGACATGAAAAATCAAATCAGCCACAATGGGCATATGATAAGTATTATTCTCAAGCATAGAAATGTGGGTCTTAAAGTCTTTGTTCAAAATCTCAAAGATTTATATGCCTACTTGGAGAGTAGCCTACTGGAGAATGCTACAATCACAATAGATGACAAAGTTGGGAGCTCGGGCCCGGGTATCAGAACCAGAAGTGGCATCAAAAGGAAATTTCTAGAAATTCCAAAGGAGATGAAAGTGCTGAAAGAGTACATTGATAAAATGGAAGATATTCAGTAAGAGGCTAAGGAAGCCTATGAAAGTATAAAGTATTTTTTATTTTAACTTTTCTGTGCTGGAATTTGGGCTGGAAGTTGTGCTAGAAACTATGTTTCTTTTTTGTATTTTTTTGTTTTCCTTTTTTGGGTTAATGGGGGTTCGTCGAGGTCCTGCTTTTTTTTCATAGTAGGATTTCTATATGTGTAAGGGTTTTTTATGCTTATCTCTAGTACTTTTATGTAAAAGGTTTTGGGGTCCTTTCAAAACCTGTATTTACCTTAATCAAAAACATCGATGGTAAAATAAAACCATGATGACTTGAGAGTTAGTATTCATAGGCACAAAGGGGGTGGGGGGTGAATCAATGCAAATAAGTACTTAATAATTGTCACCACTGATCTAACAGAGTTAACCAGCAATTTCTAAACAATGAAACATACAACTGATAATATCAAATAGAAACAAATAACATCAAGAATCCACATAAGTAGTACACAAGACACACATATTTTTCACATGGAAACCCTTGTAAGAGGGAGAAAAACATAGTGGGGATGACACAAACAAATTCACTTCACTGTACTATAAAGTGTTTTCCTTGTTACGAGCTACAATACCTTGTCAAGGGTTCACCCTGTTAAAAGTGATTAGTACTTTTTTAGAAGTACAAAAAGACCTATTAGGATCTATCTCACCAAAGGATTTCAAACTCCAATTAATAAGTTACCCTGTTAAAGGATTTACAAATAAGAACCTGTGAAATCTCATCTAGTTAAGGGATTTATCTTCCCAACAAAGAGGGTTGGTCTAGAGTAATGAACTTTGTCTCTTCATCTATAAAATTTCATTGTATGCATGTTAGATCCACTCTACTCCTTTCTTTCTGACACTACACTAATCTCTTCTCCTTTAATATCTGACCGCTCCACTTTAAAAAATGATCACAATCCTAAATCAAAAAATTTAGATCATCTTATGTAGTGATGTACTTAGGTCACTTAAGACTTAGAAGCTTTACATCATAGTAGGCCCAAAGCATTAACCAAACACCTCGATATCAGCATCAAGCATACCTAATATGTTAGCATCAAACATAATATCCAAGTTTATGACCAATAGCCAACCTCAGATCCACCACGTTAACCAATTTAATATGAAACTTTGAATAGTGAACCAATAGGTGCACTATCTTCTTCACCAAAAATACAATTCACTCAAATAATTGAATTAATTGTCGTGATTGGAATCATGGATTCCACTAACCATATAAAAACCTCCTCTATGATAAAAAATGCTTGATCTATACTATAACTCAACTGCTACCAAATTCTATAACTAAAACCCTTCTTCCTATATACCAATCAATAAACTTAACTATTCTTTCTATCACCAATTATACAAAGATCTTACCGGTCACTCCAATCATGTTAACTAACAATGTTTCCATTAATGAAAACCAATTATTCATCTCTTATGACTACTCCTCATAAGAACTCCAAAAACCACCATAATCCCAATAATCTCCTCCTTTTGCATTGATGGAAGAAACTCTGTGAAAATATTCTTCCATACATAACTCCTCCTAAGTTCATACTTCCTAGTTGAATTATTTTCATTGTTCTTATGCTCATACTCCCTATTTTCTCAACAATGAAAAAGGTAATAAAACCTCAAAAACATTCAAATATCTCATAACCTATCAAACACATCCTTTAAATTTACCTTAGCAGTCCTCAAAGACTTCTCCCATGACTCCTGCAAGTGATCCATATATAGGATATGCCCATGCATTACTGATGCTAACCCCTCCATAGCATCCAATGTTCTCATTGTTGGTAGACTTAGTGTGTTTTGTGCATCTTTCACATGTTGTTTCATAATGTCTAATGTGGGGGGAAAATATGTCTATATTTCAAAGAGTGTGATGATCCTTTTATCCTACTCCTCTTTGATTGCCTTTATCCTATGGATGATTACTTTCACTAAACTACTGTATTTTGTTACTAAACTTGTGATGGGGTCAAAATTATCAACCAAACTATTAAGCTCCTACTAAGCCGCATCTCTCCTCTTCTCCAGGTCTTGAGTATAATCTATAAACTTTAAGATTTTGACAAGTAATTGTACCACCTCCTTCAAGATTTCCTTTACTTTGTTCACTTCAACTGTAAGTGACTCTTTTTCTAATGATATAGTCTCCATTAGCTTCTCAGTCTTGTGTTCCTCATAATATTTCTTTGATAACTTTACTGGTGCATTTTCTAAGTCATGTATTTAATTAGAAAAGGCCTTGATCAATATGTACATCTCATCAATAGGACTATATTTTTAATCATATTCTACATCAAGAACTAGGCCAGCAAGTATGTTCCTGGAAGCCTTGAGTACTCTAGCCTTCTTCTTCTTTCCTTTTAGTCTGTCCTTTTCTTCTTTCACTTTAAGCTTCTCATATACTTTTATCAAATTCTTAGGGATCATCTTTGTTATATCAATAGATCCTTGAATTTCCTCATCTTCTAGTTCCCCTTCATCCTCTTCCTTAGAACTAGTTGCATCCTTTGTTCTACTCTTCTTCTTAGTGCTAGTTTTACCAGTTATATCTACCATCCTCTTTATTGAGAATAACTCTTCATTGCCCTTTTGACCTTCACCTTTATGTTCTGTCACTTTCTCTGCAGCCTATTCTCTTGGTGCATCTACTAGAGTTTGAGTATCAATATTTTGTAGCTACTCAGGTATAACTGAGATAACATTATCTATGAATTCTCTTATCTTTTTATTTTTTGACTCTTGACCTTTCCCTTTCTCTTCTATCAATTTGTCTTTATTTTCTTTCTTAGGTTTCAATATCTTTTTCTATATATCTACTATCTCATCCCTTACTGATTGTTTTTCTCCAATGAGAATCCTTGTTACTTTGTTCCTTGTCTTTATTTATGACTTCATTTCTTCAACCATTATCTTCACATCCTCAGTTGTCAATTCAGGTTGTAATAGTGCAAGTTCTAGTTCCATCATCACTCTATCAATATTCATACTTCTCTCCATCTCCTACCAACTATTGTGTATAGTTCCTTAGGTATAGCCTTGCATAATTCACTTGGTGCTTTTAAAAATTCATGTAGGCTCTCTACAAATTCATCCTTTACCTTCTTTTTATCTTCACTGTCAAATTTACCAAAGTATTTCATCACATCATCCATCCTTCCATATCCCTTAACATCTTGTACTATGTTATCAATAGTAATAGTTTTATCAATATTGACAATTCTCTCAGTAGGCTTTCCTACTATTGTAGACTTCTTCCCACTAGCTTTTAGCTCCTTTTGTTCCTTATCAAACTCAGTTTCAACTTTGTCTGCTTCAATCTTATCCTTTATCTCTTTCTTTCCATTTGAATCTTTATAGCCAGATGTTTTATCTTTCTTCCTTCTATAATTTTGTTGAGCAGTCATAGGTGACTTATTTAGTGGATTAGTCATAACAGAAGTAGTAATAGGTTGAGTTTGTTTTAGTATTGAACTCCTAGTGGCTCTCTGAGGTGTTATCTCTTCACCTTCAACTTCAGCTATCTTGACTTCTACAGTAGAAAATGTGTCTGGTTCCTCACTCTCCAATGTCTTCCTATGTTTTTTCATCATTTCTTTGTTAATACCACTTATTTTGGCTAAGTCATCAACTTGTTTCCTTATTTTCCTTTGGATTATCAATGCCTTGAATTCAGTGTGAATTTTCAGAGAGGACTCCTCATAAGTTCCAAACCTAGGTTGTTGAAGTATCAATTGGTTTGGAAAATAGTACATCAACATGTAAAGTGAGTAAATCACCATTTGCCTCATGTCTCATAGTTGGTAGCCAAAATATTCTAGGTTGAACTGCTTGTAACATACAGGTGTCTGTATCTACTAGAAAACAAATATCATCTTTATATTTTTCAACAATATTGGTTGGGATTCTCTCTCTCCTGTGTATTTTCTCTTGAAAATGTTTGAAATATCCTCACATAACACTATTAAAATTGTTCCGTAACATCCTGATACATTTCTTAATCTGTATTACTAGTGGTTTTTCCTCTGCCCATGTCATTGGACCTATTCTAGGAAAATGATTCTACAAGTAAAGGAATATACATACCAAGAGTGATCCATATTTGAATGATCATTTCTTATCCTTCTTGATGCTTTCCATTTTTATTAAGAATTGTCTTGTCAACATCTCACATAGGTCATATTTGGCATCTTCCTTCACCATTCTATAAGAAACATGAGCTGCTCCACCAGGTACACTGTTCAACCAACTAGATTGGTACACTCTATATCATACCACCATTGCAGAAAACCTCACTTCCTCATCTTCTATATCTTTAATAGTCATATTTAGGTGATATTTTTTGGATTTGGTCAAATGAATAACTAAATTAGAAGCTATAGGTCATAAAGTTGGTTTCTCACCAGTCGCATAGAAATTGGTAACCCCATTGATTATCTCCTTTGTAATCTTGTGTGGCTTGTCCAACCATATAAATTTATCATGGAATCTAATCAATACATATCTTATCTGATATGGATGAAAATCATTTGGTATCTTGGCTGCATATGTAAAAA
Source organism: Thuja plicata (assembly GCA_018584345.1). NCBI lineage: Eukaryota > Viridiplantae > Streptophyta > Pinopsida > Cupressales > Cupressaceae > Thuja > Thuja plicata. Next base: position 1,115,521 of record MU228460.1, on the reverse strand, counting down.
TTTGTGCATCAGATGCATATGCTCGTTCTTTAAACCTTGATCATTGCACAACTTAGTTAACTCATCGTAGATTTTGTAAGCTCCAAGATATTCTAGCTTATAGTCGATGAATGATTTAATATCTTTTGTCAGCAATAAACCACAGGGTATTAAGGATAGCCATTGGATCATTTTCATTTTCCTTCAAAGGATGTAACTTGAATACGAGCCTTGGCTCATCAATGATTTCAAGCAACACAGGAGTATCCATAATGTCAACAGTCAGCTCTCTGCAGTAACACTTTTGAAAAATCTTCACAACACAAGCAAAAACCTTCAACTTCATTGATTAGTTTTCTTTGATAACCCATATGATTCACCGCTTGAACTCACAATACGCAGACACACAACACTCTTAATTGCTTTGGAATGTGGACAAGTTCTCTAGTAAAACTCGTTACAATGAAAAGTAAGAGGTGAGTTTAATTTTCCACCTTTTAATCATTGAGAATGTAAATGTTATACACAATGGTCAAATAAATCTTTACACCGATCACAACGGTTAAAACTTAACATCTGTTATATGCACACACAAAATAAAATATAGAACTTTATCTTTACTAATCATCATTCTAAACACAAGTAGGCATCTTTTTATGCATATGAATCTTACCGCGTGTTCACTTATAGGGTTTGTTTAGGATTTTTCCTTTTAGTGCTCCCCCTAAGCCAAAAATAGACTTAGTTCATTGATGGAGTCTTGACATTGCTTGAAGTTGTGGATTTCTCAATCAACTCAGAAGATTTCAATTCACCTTTCTTCACAAATATATCTTTCATATGCTTCTTTGTTTCTTCAACATCTACAATCTATTTTCCTTTATCATTTTCAACCTTGTTCACTGGTTGACCTTTGGTATTCCTCTTTGCTCTGCATGTTCTAGTAAGATGACCAACTTTGTTACAAATATAACAAGTCATACATGTTTGTCTCCAAGGTCCAACATTAACTCTAGTTTTCCTTAATCTACAAAAACCATATCATGTCCATAGTTGTGGTAAATAAAAAAGGTGACATCTGATTGGTTACCTTGATTGTTAGGTCTTTGTCTATTATAATCATATGACCACTGGTTGTTAATTGTGGCCCTACACTCATCAACCCTATGTCCAGATTTTGTAAATAATAACAAAATCCATGTAATGCATTAGATCTAGAATTGTAGTTATCAGTTCTACCATAGGAATTTCCTGATATAGCAGTAGGACCTTTACTTCTAACATTAGGACCAATAGGTTTAGACCAACATACATTAGTAGTGTGACCTTCCTTATGAAAATTAAAACATACCAGTCTATAACTTCTCTTACCAATATTGTTGCTCACCTAGGATGTTTATTTGTTTCCTACATTTCTGTCCTTAGTGCCAGATGATTCACCAACTTCAAAGCTTGAAAATATTAGACCTTATTTCTCTCCATTCCTCCTCTAACTTACGAGTTGTTCATCAAGTTTAGTACAAATATTATTGAGTTTATCCAATAGATCATTTGCAACTTTAAGATCTTTCAACTTCTCATTCTCTTTCCTCATTCCCTCATTCTCTCTTACAATATCAACATTTTATTTATTTCTATCATTTAAGTGTTCATGCAATACAAAAACCTCTTTCTTTGATCTGAATAGTTTCTCCAACTTTTATATTAAGGTTTCATCTTTAGCCTTCGAGGCATCTTCAGAAATCTCCCTAGTCTCGTCTATAGATACCCTTTCATCATCTACAGACCTTCTGGCTTCCATTTCCTGACCCATTATGATTGGAAAGTGTGTAGCCTCCCTTTCTATGTTCTTCTTTTCTTGTCTCAATTTTTCTAACTCCTTATGCATGTCTTTGTTATTCTTGGCTAACTACTCATTCTCAAGGACCACAACTACTAACTCTGATTCATCAAACCCACTTTTTTAGATAGGTTTTCAATGAGATATTGAACTTCACTTAACTTCATAACCATCTCTTTTCCCTAGATGTTTCCAACTGATCCTTCATTTTTCCTATCATCTCTTCAACCTCTGAAAGTTGTCTTCTACACAACAAGATATTCATTCTCTCTACAAGGACCTTTCCCAATTTGATAGGCTTCTCTAAAGTAACTTGGCTCTGATACCAATTGTTAGTATTTAGAGGCACTAAGAGGGGGGGTGAATCAGTGCACATAAGTACTTAATAATCTGATGTAACAACAAGTCTTTCTTTGTACCCTATTCTTCTTCTAGGGTTTCCTATAGGCCACTTCTCTAGCCTATTAGGGTTCTTTACTAACCCTAATCTTCCAAGGAGTCTCTAAACAAGATCCTTCTTCTTTCAACTTGTTAACATCAACTAGGAAATGAATTCAATCTTCTCTCAAGATTCATGGTCATTTTCTTTCTTCTACACACCAAGTGATCCAATAAGTTCATCACTGTCCTTCAATGGAGAGGAAGGTCAAGAACAAGGCAATCACATCCAATTCAATTCCTAGGAACATATTTTGTAATGAGATACCAATCGAGTTTAAGAATTCACTCCAAACTTACCCAAAATAGGGCTACAAGAATTAGGCCTAATTAGGTAGCTATTCCAAAATAACTTGAAATTATCCTTAATAAGATGGAAAACTAACTTCAGATTCTGACACCCTTTACAGAGACCTAAAGGATTTTCTAGGTCTTTCCTTCACAAACTATCCGTACATTGGGTTCCTACTTACAAGCCTAAATTTAAGAGTTTCAACTCAAAATAAGCATAGCCATCAGAATATTCATTTTCACCATGAAGAATCCATCACCAAATATTCCCATTGAGTTTGGGGATTCTTCATTCATATTTCCTCCTCTCCACAAGCTTTGATTGAAGCAACCAATGCTTTCAATCCCTTCTTTCACCTCTGCAACTCACTGTGATCCCTAGCCATGCATCTGGCTCGCCTAGGGCATCACTGTAAAAATAGATTTCTTGCCTCCCAGGGCCCATCCTTCACTATAAAATATATACAAGGGTTCATCTAATCCAAAAGGCCCATACAGATTCCACGGTGGGATGAGGAGCTATCACCCTATTTCCAAAGCCTGCCTGGTTCAGACCAGTGACAAGGCTTGAAACAAAATAATTTCCAACAACTATCTAAAATAAATAAAAATGATAAACTAATTCCATGAAAAACTCAAATAAAAATTACTCTAACATATGCATTAGTTACAGTGTCCAATCTAATCCATTAAAACTCCAAATGTAAGGAAAAACACAAAACAATGCTCAGAACTTGCTTGCTCATTAATGGATCTTACTCCAAAACTTCATCCAAGCCCATAAAATGGTCGAATAAGTCCTTATATATTTTAACATGACCCAAACTCAATGGTTTTAGACAATTAGAAACCCAAATGTTTGAAAATGCATAAATGCAAGAAATGTTGTCAATGTTGTCAATGACAACATTGGCAACTTTTACAACTTTGATGTTCTTGCATTCTAACTTTGTCAACACACCATGAAACTTTTCCAAATGAATTATTATGCCTATTAGACCAAAAATCAGCCCTCCTAGATTCTAACAAGCATAAAATCCATGGTTCCACCATATTTGGAACATTTACCTAATTTGGACAAAACACTACTTCTTAACCTCAAATGACCTAGTTAGATCTCCTACCCAAATCAACACATCCTAGGATCTAGTTAATCCTATTATTTCACTAGTGTCTTGGCTAACACCACTATAAGCTAAAATACAACCTAGGATCCTAGGTTATCAACTAGCCTTACCTAGGTGCTACTGCACTAAAATTGTCACCACCAATCTAACAGAGTTAACCAACAATTTCCAAACAATGAAACATACAAATGATAATATAAAATAGAAATAAATAACATCAAGAATGTGCATAAGTAGTACACATGATACATATAATTTTTATTTTGAAACCCTTGTAAGAGGAAGAAAAAAATGGTGGGGATGACACCCATAAATTCACTTCACTATAGTATAAAGTGTTTTCCCTGTTAGGAGCTACAATACCCTGTCAAGGGTTCACCTTCTTAAAAGTGATTATTACCTTGTTAGAAGTACCAAAAGACCTGTTAGGATATAATTTCCTAGACAATTTCAAAGCCCAATTAAGAATCTACCCTGTTAAAGGATTTACAAATAGGAACCTGTGAAAGCTCACCTAGTTAAGGGATTTATCTTCCCAACCAAGAGTGTTGGCCTAGAATAATGAACTCTGTCTCTTGATCTTTAGAATGGAACTATATGCCTATTAGATCCACTCTTCTCTCTTCTTTCTGATAATTCACTAATATCTTGATGCGGAGCAAACTTAGTTACTATGCTCAACACTGCAAATCTTTCATTATATCTCTTCAAATTCTGCGATTACTTCAATGGCTTCATTAAATCTATGCTCAAGATGTCTTTAACTCTACAAATTGACCTTCCCATCTTTGGCTTTCTTCATTCCACTTCGAAGATTCTTTCAAAACTACATGCTACTTTGTCATACTCTATGACTATCAATTTGGATATCCACAAACTCTTTAGTCGATTCACATACTATTGTCACTCACTCATTTGTTGACTATTGCATATCATTTGGCTTCACCACATTTTTTCTCTCCACAAAGGTTGAGTCACACTCCATTGTAATGGTTCTCCACCAACATGCAAGTTGGTTACAACTTGAACATACGCGGGCTTATCATGGCCACCACCTTTTTTTTTTACCATTGCAAAGAATGATAATAATAAGCTTTTCCAACTGTTAGGCCTCTTCACAAACATCTCCATGATGCCAAATTCTAGTCTCTTCATGAGCATAACACCTCTTCCACCTTATCCCAATCTCTTCATGAGTGTAACACCTTTGCCACATTTTCTAGTGTCATTTTCATACATGGCACCTATACACGGCTATGTAACCGTATCCAAACTTGACTGCCGACTTTAATGCCTTCATGGGTTAATAGCCAATCCTTAAATATCTTTCCTGCCAAATGTGTGGTTTCAACTCACACATGCATGTAGATGTGCTTTCCACCTTTACTTCTCAAGAAGGCTGAACACCAGATATTATGTTCGATGATCGTGGTTCTTTGGAAATTAACTTTGACACCATTCATATTTCGGTCTATTCCAAACATGCAAATCTTTGCGAAAACCGTGTAACATACTTAAATAAATAACCATATTCTAAATCAATGCTAAGCCAAATGAAATAACTCCCTACGTCCCTAAATTGGGACTGTTATAAAAATTTGAACCAAAAACCGATTCTTTAACTATTGCATTCTTTCACAAAGAATCAAACCAAAACTTAAACACATCCAAAAGAACTTCAAAAACTTGAATTACTCTAAATTACAAATGCATATCACATGCACGGCTCTCTGGCTGAAGGCCAGAGAGCCAACTCCTTACTCAATCTTTTGTGCTCTCTCTCTGAGCTCCCTCTCGAAATATTTCTCAAAATCTTTCTACTCTCCCTCCTTTTTTTTTTATTCGGTTACATTCTTTCTCACTTTATTGAGAACAATATCTTCATCGAGATTCTTGGGTTAGTTATAAAAACTGTCCCCTTACACATGCTCACATAATGTTGTCTAATAATAGACAATCACGACAGTTACACAAACCGTCTATCTCCTTAATGACTCATGGTAATATTATTACCATTTTTGGTTACAAATGTCATGTAATCTATTTTTAAATACATTATAGTGCATATTCAAGCACTTTAACCATTTCTTAGACATGGTGTTAGAAAATTCTAAATGACTTAAAATAGGAATATTTTAAAACCTATCATAATTCTTAGGGTCAAGGTGCTCCTGCACCATACTCTCATTGAGAAAATATTTACATGTCCCTATGGAAATACCTCCTTGCACATGCTGACTCCTTGCACACGCTTCTGGTGTGCTCTCTGATGCTGAAACTGACTCCATCTCTCGCAATGTTGCATAACAACCAACTACCTAACACAAACCATCCATCTTACCCAATATCAGACTCGGTCCGGTGATGCACTTCCACTCTCTCTTCAGTGGTTTCTCTCGGCACCCTACTCCAAACATATCTCTGTTGGAGAATGGTCAGAACAAAACTTACCTGTCTTCCCACACAAACTCTCCAGGAACTTCTTTCCTTCTTGCAGCGAGATGAGTCAAGTTCTCTCACAATATCTGACTACCAGACCTTTCGCTGTTCTAATACCACTTGATGCGGAGCAAACTCAGTTACTATGCTCAACACTACAACTCTTTCATTATATCTCTTCAAATTTTTCTATTACTTCAATGGCTTCGTTAAATCTACGCTCAAGATGTCTTTAACTCTGCAAATTGACCTTCATGTCTTTGGCTTTCTTCATTTTTCTTCGAAGATTCCTTCAAAACTGCATGCTAATTTGTCATACTCTATGACTATCAATTTGTTTTCTTGTATGTTTCTTAAGCTCAAGTTTTATTCAACTAGGTTCAAGATTTTTCCCCCAATTATGCACAATGGATGACTACGAGTTCCCAAGCCATGATGGGATATTCATTGCAAGGCTTTGATGTTTACAAAAGGGGTTTTATTATGGATATGTATAGTGATGAAGAACATGAATGCAAGATACACTGATAGATGGATAAGCCAACTATCAGAAGTAGCCTCTGTTTCCTAGGTTTTCACCACTTTCTTTTATCATACTTTTTGATATATTTGATTTTTTTGTTACCAAGGAGCCTATTTACTAATTTTTCACCATGGTATCTTTTTCTTTCTTTTTTTTTTTCTTTTTTTTACTTTTTCACTATTTTTGGAATCCTTCGATATCTTTTCCATTATTTTTGGATTTTTCAAAATCATTTTTGTTGTTTTTGGATTTTTTAGACATAATTTTTTTTAGATACTTGTTGTTGATTGGTTCTTCAATTGAATCACCTTCAAGTTTTGATAATTGATATGCACTAGACCCATACATTGATATGATGACAAAGGGACCTAGTGATGAGGCATTTATATGCCCTATTTTTAGAGACCCTTGAATGAGTTTTTATCAATCCCTACTTATGCTTTCCTATTTTATTTTCTGAAACTCTAGACTCTTTATGTTGTTATGTGGCTTACAGCCACTAAGACATTTGCTATGGTTTAAAGCTCTTGAACATACAAACATGTGGAATTAGTACTATATAACTTATGCAATATTTATGGTTATGTTCTCATAAGTGATTGTTATTTTAAATATGAATGAATGTATGCGTGTTTGATGAATATATCCTTGAATGTCTCGAATCTAACATTTAAGATGCAGAGTTTAAATAGAAAGAGAAGGGTTGACCAGGTGAATGCACCATGCACTGGATACCCTAACCCTTTCCTGTAGCTGGACCGACCATTGGTGAAGTAAATATAGCCTGAAGTGGCGGTTGCAACATTACCAAGGTGGCAGCAGCTGAGCAGAGACCGAGTCACAGAATTATGATTTCTTTTGAGGAAATCTAGGAAGAAGTGGGAAGCTAGATTTTTTCTTCCTCTGTCATAATTCATGGATGTCTTCTATTTTCCCACTTTCCAGTTTTCCAACTTTCCCAAATAAATGACTCTTCCTTTTGTATAGTGTGAGAAGTTAGTATAGTTAGATTTTTTTCTTCAAATAAGACCCACTCCTGCGTGAGAAGGAGGGCATTATCATTTATCATAATATAGTTCCATTTTGTTGTTTTATAGTTTTTACATTAATCTTGTACTTTCTTTTTCAATCAATAGAAAATGAAGTGTTGATATTTAGTTTAGTATAATTGAGTTTGCATACTCACTCAAGGGGGGGCACTTGGTGAGGAATCTGTGTTAGTTGGAATCAATTGCATGTAGTTTCATTTCCTTGCATCTTTTTACCATAATTTTGATGTTAACACAGTTCCTACAGCCAAAGTCATAGGATAGTTTGTTACTTCCTGCAACTAAAGTGGTAGAACTGTTGAGGCATTATAGTTTTGTTTTCAAGTCTTTGTATTCTTTCAATATATTTACTTTCATATTTCCTTTCCAGTATTTGTTTCCTACAGCTATAGACTAGTTTCCTTTCAAAGCAATTCATTTCCTACATCTATAGACTAGTTTCCCTTTCAAGCAATTTGTTTCCTGCAGCCATAACGTGGTCTGATTATAATCCTTGGTGCATATTTATTGATGACTTATTTCAAGTACTATGTCCCTGGGTTGATAAGTTAAATGAGTTTTTATGAGGAGGATAGCTTCTTGATAGGATTTCCAATCCCTAAGTCATGGTAAGAGCCTAGTTTTTTATTCCTTTAATAAAATTGATCATTTTTTTGGTGTCATTGTCAGGGATAGTGTCGAGCCAAGTGTTCAACTCATCAATTTGTAGAATTTAATTCAATCATTTACAGAGCTCATCACCAAAGTCTTTCATTCCACCACCACAATTTTAATCTATTTGCATGCATAGAAGAAGAGACACTCTAGGAAGGTACTTTCCAAACTAACCCAATAACCGATTTGGAGATATCCTTGGACCAAAAGAAGTAGAAGAGGAGGGTGAGTTCGTGGATGCAATCATAAACCTTCCTATTTCAACATCATTGTCATCATATTAAGAAGTTGATCCAGTGAACTTTCACCTTCCTGAAGAGCAACCTGAGTTTAATTCATTTGCAGAAGCCTTGGTCAATCTTAGAATCCAATACCCAGATAATCAAGAAGAGAATCTTATACCTCGAGTCATCTACCAACCACAAGGTCCACCTCAAGGTCCAACTAGGATGGAAAACCCTCCTAATTTTCCATTTCCCATTACTGACCAACATGATAATCACAACCTCAAGAATATCCCCTCTTAAACCCTCCCAAAATTCTATGGCCTGGTAACTGAAGACCCAGATACTTTTCTCTGTGAGTTTGATATCCTTTGTCGTAGTTATGACTACACCACATATGCCCATAGGATCAAATTATTTCCTTCAACTATAAAGGAGTCTACATTGAGATGGTTTATGGGCTTAGGCCAAGATGTTGTTCATGATTGGAATGAAATGAAAATTCCATTCTTGACAAAGTATAAGGAGTAATCCAAGGGAAATGACATGTGAGGGGATGACATCTTCAAGATGAGACAGAAGGAAGATGAGAGTCTTGAGGATTATGTGTCAAGATTCTTGTTTAGTTTGCAAAAGAATACTCGGCACCAGCTCAACCAGGAGTCACAAAAAAATTATCTTTCTAAGGGGTATAAATGAAGGGTGCACTAAAGCCTTGGATCTCATGGCTAGAGGTGATATCACCCAATCTAATTGGGAGGATATCAATAAAATCTACCTCAATTACTCAAGATTTGATGCTAAGAAGGGAAGAGGATATAGGTCTTCCGCGGGAAAAACTAATGGAGCTGGAGCATCTCAGACAGAAATCACACACCTATTGTCTGACTTCAAGAAGGAAATTATCAATAAAATGGCCACACATTTGGACACAATGCAGGAAAAAAAGAAGCATGAAGAGGCCAAAGCTATTCTGGCATAATTCTGTCCACATTGTAGATGAAAGAAGAGAGATTGCCTGTGCAAGTTAGTTGGTAATATGGAGAATCCACAACTACCTAGTTATTGTAAGCCAATTGAAGTAGATAATGAGAAAGTATTCTTCGTTGCACAATGAAGACCATGGGATCAAAGATAAGGTATTCCTCAAGACCCTCTTATATTTAATGGTCCATTTTATAGTAGTCAATGAAAACCCCCTGTGAATAATCAGTACTCTCCTTGGAATAATTCACAACCTCAGTGGCAGACTTACCCCAATCCTCAATGGAAAAATCCTAAAGGAAATTGGAAAAATACCCAAGGGAATTGGCAACAACCCCAAGGTAATTGGTAACCTCCACAAGGAAATTGGCAGAAAAATCAGTAGTGGCGGGGAGGTCAGCAATGACCAAACTAGTAGCAAGGATTCCTGTAGCCACCACCTCAGCCTCAACAGAAAGCACTTTTCTGCCTCCTGCAGCCACTAAGACATCACCCAAACCTACCCAAATCCCTTCCTAGCCTCAACCAAATCTTAATAAAATATCTCCAACACCTCATAAAAATGTTTATGTAGCTGACCCAAACCAATACCCTGCCTATGCAATCAATGACATTCATTTGTGGTCTGACACTACTCTACCAACACGTCCTATTATCACTAAAGTACCCCAAGAAGAGTCCATTCCTCAAACTACTCCAGAGGTGACTCCAATAAGAAAAACAATATTACTAGATAAAGTTCAGCAAGCTCCACCTCCCTTTCCACAAAGGTTGCAAAATGAAAATTCTAAGCATACTGATGATGTAGCCTTTCACATCCTTGTCCAACTCAAGAATATTAGTGTTCAAATTCTACTTTTTCAAGAAATAAAGGATGTCCCAACTTATGGAAAGGATATCAAGGAGGCATGCTTTAAAAATTAAGGTTGAAATTGAAAGGATCCCCAGACGGTCCATGTCTTAGGGAAAATTTATGATATCACAAAATAGTTGTCCCAAAGTATTCTGACCTAGGTAGCCCAGTTGTCGAGGTTACCATGAATGGGACAACCATTAAAAACACTTTGATATACTTAGGAGCTATTATAAATTTAATGACTAAGGACATAATGTAGTAACTCAACATCACTAACCTTAGGAAACACCCATTATCCTGCAGCTTGCAAACAGTTCCACAGTCAAACCCGACGAGGTAGTGGAGAATATAGTTGTTGATCTTGAAACCTGGTCTTATCTTGCTGACTTTATGATACTCTCACCAAAGGCCACCTTGGGAGGCTATCCAATCATTCTTTTTTGGCCTTGGTTGGCCACTACTAATGCCTATATAGGATGCCACTCAGGAGATATGACCATTCTAATGGGAAGCATACTAAGACATTAGCCTTATACCTGCCTGTTCAACCACAAATGGAGTTAGCTTCACCAATTTGGCCTGATATTGGAGAAGAGGATGAGGTAGTCAAATCAGTCACCCAACTAATAATGTTAAAAATGGATCCCTTCCTATATCTATAGGAGGAGGACACTGTAATCACCAAAATTCTACATAACCAGTATGGCCCAGATTCAGATCCCATGAACTGTCTCAATTCCCATAACTGTTCCCTGCAAGCCTTGTACCCTAATTGTGAATTACCTCCATCTCCTACAGTCGAGAAACTCTACCACCAATTTCTACCACATGAGTTCCAAGTACCTCCATTAACGGATGCTTCTATGGTAGTACTCATGAAATAGTTGGAAGTATCCCCTATCCATTTCTTGAATATTAATAGTGAACTTACCAACCAGCAACGAAAATCTTTGGCTAACCTACTGAAAGACCATACCATAGAATTTGCATGGGAATATGCATATATGAAAGGCTTGGAACCTAAATTGTGTACTCATAGGATTTACCTAAAGGAAGGCAAACTATTTGTCAGGCAATTTCAGAGGCGTGTAAACCCTGCATTAAGGGAAATAGTGAAAACAAAGTTGCAAAAACTCCTTAATGCCAGTTTCATCTATCCAATCTCTGAGAGTCAAAGGGTATCACCATTGGTAATAGTTCCCAAAAAAGGAGGAAAATGGTGAGTATGTTTTGACTATAGGGATCTCAACAATCTAACTAAGAAGGACCATTTTCCACTCCCATTTATTGACCAGGTCCTAGACTCCTTAGTAGGGAAATAGTATTTTTCATTCCTAGATGGATACAATGGATACAAGAAGATCAAGATTCTTCTTGAAGATCAGGAGAATACTAAATTCACCTATCCCTAGGGAACATTTTCTTACTTAGTATAGCCTTTCAATCTTTGTAATGCTCCAGCTACATTTTAGCAAGCAGTTATCAGTATTTTTGTTGATATCTCACATGATTGTATGGAAATATATATGGATGACTTCACCACTTGTGGGGAGACCTATGAGGAGACATTGGAAAACTTGGTAAAAGTTCTTACAAGGTGTGAGGAATATAATTTGTCCCTCAATAGTGATAAATGATTTATGATGATGTAGGAAGGGGTTGTGTTAGGTCATTACATCTTTGCTAAAGGAATCTAGGTGGATCCTGCTAAAATTGAAGTCATAATGAATCTACCCACACCAAAAAAATAGAAGGATGTCCAAAGTTTTCTAGGACATGTTGGTTACTACCGGCGGTTTATTAAGGACTTTAGAAAAATGGAAGGACCCATGTATTCTCTTATCATGAAGGATTCTAACTTTTTATGGACACTAGCTTATGAAGAGTCCTTCTTACAGTTGAAATATATTCTTCCTCTAGCACCCATTCTCTGAGGTCCAAATTGGGCATTGTCATTCCACATTCATACTGATGCATCTAATCATGTCATAGGATATGCCTTAGAAAAAAAGAATGAACTATAGAGCATGCCATCTACTTCATAAGCAAAAATTTGCAAGGCCCAGAGATGAACTACCAAGTCACTGAGAAGGAACTTCTATTTGTCATATATGCGTTGAACAAATTCCTCCACTACATCACTGGTTACCAAATATTTGGGCATGTTGATCATGCAACCATAATATATTTTTCCAACAATCCTACTATCACAAGGAGGCTCGGAAAATGGTTCCTATTGCTACAAGAGTTTGACATCACAATAGTGGATAATCCTGGCAAAACCAATGTAGTTGTTGACTTTCTTTTAAGGTTGCAGAATACAGATGGCCCACATGTCATTGACGATAGCTTTCCTGATGATCACTTTCTCTCTATTTCAGCACATACCCCCTAGTATGCCAACATCACAAACTACTTGGTCTCTCAAAAGGTACCACCACACTTCTCACCAAAAAAAAAGAGGTTGTTAATTGAAAAAACTTTCAACTTTTCTTGGTTGGTCGATTGTCTCTTCTATACCGGACATGGTCTAATTTTGAGAAGGTGTGTCTAAGAAGATGAGACTTATGATATCCTACATGTCTACCATGATGAAACCTATGGAATCCATTTTGCATCAAAATGGGTAGCCATGAAGGTGCTCACTACTGGCTATTACTAGCCAACTTTGCATAAGGATGTAGCCAATTACACTCACAAGTGTAATAGATGTCAATGGATGGGTAGACCAACCAAGTATGACAAAATGTCTCTATTCCCTCATGTAGTAGTTACTCAATTTGATAAATGGGGATTGGATTTTGTGTTACCCATTAACCCCCCTCAAATGATAAATCCTACATTCTGGTCTACACTGACTATGTAACCAAATGGGTGGAAGTACAAGCTATGAAACATTCCCGAGACAACTAGGTTGCTGAATTTTATATGAAGAAATATTTACTAGGTATGGTGTACCAAGATAACTAGTCATCAATTAGGGAGCTCAGTTCACTTTTACTCTGATCATTGCTCTGATGAATGAGTATAAAATTTTCCACAGAAAGTCTAGTCCATATCACCCATAGGAGAATGATCAAGCAAAGATCACCAATAGAGATATTGAATCTATACTAACTAAGATAGTTCAGCTACAAAAGAAGGAATGGAGTAGAAGATTGTAGGAATCTGTGTGGGCATACTACACATGGAAAACAACAACAGGTTTTACACCCTTTTAATTGGTGTATGGAAAGATTGTTTTAATGCCCATTGAGTTTGAACATAAAACATTACGAACAACATTGCAGCTCAACCTGGATCTTCCTACAACTCAAATAGAAAGGCTCCTATAGCTCAATTATCTGGATGAGATGAGGAAAGAATCCCTATAGAACACATAGTTAGTTCAAATGCAAAGAAAGAAGTGGCATGACTCACACTCAGAATAAAAGGTTTGTTCCTAGTGACTAGGAACTTTTATATGATTTACAGTTTCAAGATAATTTAGGTAAGCTCACTACTCGTTGGCTTGGTCCTTATGAGGTCAAATTTTTTTTTTCTAATGGTGCAGTCCAATTATCTACAATAGACCCTGTGTGTTTCAATTTACTAATAAATGGTCACATACTTTCTCTATACCATAAACCAACCACGAAGGCCAAGTTCCTGCGGCAGTTCAAGATTCCTCCTACAGTAAATGGACCTCGTGTAGCGAGCGGACCTCATGTATATGAATAATCTCCTATGGCTGAATAGGACCACCTTCCAGTCCATTCATCTCTTTAAAACCTATGTACGCAGTCATAATAAAGTTTCCTTTTCCAGAGGAAAGCATTCTTTTTCATAAAAACAATCATTCCATCGCATGTCACACTTTTTTCTTCCACATAACTCATTTTTCCACATCATCCTTCTCTCTGTGGCTCTTGTTTTCTTAGCACATGTCACCAAATATTTCTAGAGTTGGGCATTCATTGGCAATTCAATGTCATGTATGCTTACACATTTATTCTTTTCAATAGCATTACTTATTCTAGCATAATCATTAATTAAACTTGTAAATAATATGGTACTTAATTCCATGTCACCGTACCTTACCCCAAGCATGTGTGGACACATGTCACATTTTTTGTAGGGGGTGATTGTGTCATGATTAATACCCTTGCCTTACCAGCCAATAATCTTTAAATTAAATTCACTTCATCATTAATCCACAGCCATCTTGCTAAGATGATGTGACAGACCCCTGTGTGCGAGCATTTCTCACCAGCTTTACTTCAGCAAGCCACATTTTTCAAAATTTTCTTACCTTTTCTTGACAAGAAATCTGTAGAAACCTCAGTGATAGTAGAAAATGAAACGGTTTGAACAAAGAGAAGAAGGGCATTTGGGAGGTCATAATAGAAAGGTGGCAGAATTTGAAGGGTAAGCTTGTGTTTAGAATTTGATTGTATCGAGGTTGCTATTGTTCAGCTATTGAATGGGAGGGCCTCCAATCAGGCATGACCCGGGTGACCATTCATCATTGTTGCAAGACTAGCTCAGCATGTAGGTGTTCAACAGGGTAGGATGAAGAAATCTCGTTAGAGTTCTTAAGAACTATCAATAATGGGGTTTCCTTGGTCAAGGATTTGCAAGTTGAAGCTACCAAGGCAAGCCTTTCATAGGTGTCAAGACTTCCCATCATGGGCGAGGCATTTCCGCATGGGCACAACACACAGTCGGCATGGGAAAAATTTACCATTCCAATAGACCCTAGGATGGAAACGAACAAACAGGGAGAAAAAAGCATTTCCCTTCCAAATGAATACATGTAGCTTGCAATTCACTTTATTAGGTATTTTACCTATGAGGGAAGGTTCTCATATTTATATACAGTGCATTTCAAGTTTCTCAACCATATACAGCAAGGATGTATGGTCAATGTCCCCAATTTTTTGTATTGTTTGTTAAATCTGAGTGCTTATAAAGTCAAGAAATGAAGGCAAAATGTCATAGCCCAACACGGGTTGATTAAACTTCTTATGGAACGGGCATTGCTAGAGGTTTCATCCATGAGCTGGGAGGATTTTGTAGGGGCACAACATGTGTGTCTTCGAGGGGAGCCATAGAATCAGAAAATTCAAGAAGAGAAGGGGAATGACTGTGAGGAAAATCTTGTTTCAGAAAATCGTGCATCTTCTATGCCAGAATCCTCTCGTCAAATCACTTCTTCTTCAGGAACAGAACAAGACACAAGAGAAACTAGTGATCCAAGTACTAGCATGGGGAAGGATGAAATAGAGGCTCCCATAACCTCTCAATTTCCTGTTGTAGAACAAGATGCTCAGTGCCAAGAAAAAGGAAAAGGAAAGGAAGTTGATCATTTGAAGGATGGTAACCTTGTTTCTCCTATAGCTTCAACTTTCATGGATAATCCATCTATTGCAACTCTTGCAGCCACTTCCTCCAAGAGGAAAAGGTCTTCTAAAAAACAATCTATAGTTACGTTGGAGACCCCACCAAGGAGAAGTGATTGTTTGAACACCATACACTCGGGGACAACAAGAAAATCTGCAGGCACTAGCCTAGGAAGTACTCATGAGGTTCCTATTGAGGAACCATTATCTAAAGGGCCACAGTCAGGAAGTCCACTATAGGAAGTTCAGGAAGAGAGGGAGCAGGATCCTATGGCCACAAGTTTGAAGGAAACAACACAAACAGATATTGTTAATGAGACTCCTCCTGAGGAGGAAACACAATCGGATGGTGATATTGGTACTACTATTGAACAAACATATGGACCAATGGTCTTTTATACAATAGATCAAAGATAGAAGGGAATTGAACAAAAGGAAATAGAACAGAGAGAAATAGAGCAGAATCAATCAGAAGAGAAACCTAAGGTAACTCTTCAAACTCTTTCCATTGACTATTATAATCAAATTCAGTATGAAAGGACACTATGGGAAGTAGAGAAAAAGAGGTTAAAATAGGAAATAGATAGGAAAAAGCAGGAAGTGTAGCATATGAAACATAGGTTGAATTCAGTTAGGGAATTAGCCCCTCAAATTGAACTGTAGGCCACCACCAAGGGTGTATGCTTTGTGCCTATAGGAACAATTCTTGTTATTTCAACTGATGCGAATCATTGGGGATTTTGACCCCAATATTGATTCTTCATAAGAGTTTGTGGCAACATACAAGGGTGTCCTTGATTCCATTAGGAATCTCCTCTATGAACTATATTTGCACAGCTATGTTGTTTCATCTGATGTTAATTGGAATCCTTTATTGTTTATTAATGACATATATTTACCTACATTAGTATCATGGACATAGAATGAAATTATTTATGCAGAGCAATTAAGGAAGTATAAAGCAAGGGAATTGGTAGTTACCCTACCTCTGAGGCCTAAGAATGGAGACCCAAAACAAATTTATTATGACTGGTTGGAAATAGCTTATGGTTTCAAAGATAAGAAACACAGAGAAAGGATTCTCAGGAATAGAGAACAAATCTATGAAAATTTTGAGAATCTTCCATTAGAAGAAGGGAAAAGGGAAGAAGATAGCATAATTGAATGGTGAAATAGGTTAACGGTTACATTGAAAAAGGTTGAACCTCGTAGCCTTATTAACCTCAGAGTAGCAGTACAGCGTTTCCAATGGTACATACAACTAGGAAGGCAGGCAAGACCTAAACTATGGCTTGCCCTTACATTCCACCCACCTATGCTCCTATGGCCACTCTACAGCTGCATGGAAAACTAAATTGATGCACACTTAGAAGCCAACAGGAACAAAAAAATGAAGCACACAAATGGGTTTTATTGGAACCTGGCCAATACCAGTGGTGGGGAAACTTTAGTGGGGGATCTGTGGCTGCTTTCTTGGATTAAGAACATCTATGTGCCTGAGGTTAGGTGATAGTCTTCATAGGGGGTAGTGATGAAGCATTTATGTACCCTCTTTTTTGAGACCCTTGAATGAGTTTTTATCAATCCCTTCTTATGCTTTCCTATTTTATTTTTTGAAACTCTAGACTCGTTATGTTGTTATGTGGCTTACAGCCACTAAGACATTTTCAATTATTTAAATCTCTTAAACATACAAACATGTGGACTTAGTACTATATTACTTATGCAATATTTATGGTTATGATCTTATAAGTTATTATTGTTTTAAACATGAATGAATGTATGCGTGTTTGATGAATATATCCTTGAATGTCTCAAATCTAAAAATTAAGATGCAAAGTATAAATATCAAGAGAAGGTTTGACTAGGTGAATGCACCATGCACTAGATACCCTGACCCATTCATGTAGCCAAGCTGACCGTTGGTGAAGTAAATGCATCTTGAAGTGGTGGTTCCTGCATTACCAAGGTAGCAACAGCTAAGAAGAGACAGATTCACATAATTATGAGTTCTTTTGAGGAAATCCAGGAAGAAGTGGGAATCTATATCCATTCTTCCTCTGTTGTAACCGATCTTTCCTTCTTCATGGATGTCTTCTATTTTCCCACTTTCCAATTTTCCATCTTTTCCAAATAAATGACTTTGCCTTTTGTATAGCATGAGAAGTTAGTATATTTAGATGTTTTTTTTTTAAATAAGCCCCACTCCTGCATGAGAAGGAGGGAATTATCAGTTATCATAATATAGTTCCATTATGTTGTTTTATAGTTTTTACATGAATCTTGTACTTTCCTTTTCAATCAACAACAAATGAAGTGTTGATATTTAGTTCAGTATAATTGAGTTTGGATACTCACTCAAGGGTGCCCACTTAGTGAGGAATATATGTTTGTTAGAATTGTTTTCATGTAGTTTCATTTCCCTGTATTTTTTTATCATAATTCTGGTGTTAACACAGTTCCTGTAGCCAAAGCCACAGGATAGTCTGTTACTTCCTACAGCCAAAGTGGAAAAATTGTTGAGGCGTTATAGTTGTTTTTTCAAGTCTTTGTATTCCTTCAGCATCTTTACTTCCACATTTCCTTTCCAAAATTTGTTTCATATAGCTATAAACTAGTTTCATTTCAAATAAATTCATTTCCTGCAGCTATAGACTAGTTTCCCTTTCAAGCAATTTGTTTCCTGCAGCCATAGCGTGGTCTGAGTAAAATCCTTGGTGCATATATCTTGCTGACCCGTTTCAAGTAATATGTCCCTGGGTTGATAAATTAAATGATTTTTTATGAGGATAGCTTCTCGGTAGGATTTCCAATCCCTGATTCATGGTAAGAGCCTAGTTTTTAATTCCTTTAATAGAACCGATCACCTAGCCAATTTGGTTTGAACTTTCCCTTCTTTTCATGATTTTGTTGATTGTGCATATTTTCTCTCAATACCAGATCACCAACTTGAAATTCTCTAGGTTTCACCTTGGGATTATAATTGTTTGATATTTATTTTTTATACACTTTCAAGTGATCAAAATCTTGTTTGTGGCACTCATCTAGTAATTCCACCTTTTGCAATCTAGAAATTTTATATTCTTCATCTGTGATAAATTCTTTCAATGATACTCAGAGTGAAGGGATTTAAAATTCTAGGAGTAAGACTACATATTCCCCATATACCAGAGTGTATGGTGTGGCTCCAGTAGGTGTCTGTATATTGGTGTGATAGGCCCATAATTCTAGATTGAGTTGAATATGTCAGTCTTGTGTCATTTACTATCTTCTTTAGTATCTTGAATATATTCTTTTTAGTTGCATCTTCTTGGCCATTCCCTTGTGGATAATAGATGGAAGAATAATGTTGTTTGATGTGAAATTTGTCACATAGTTCATCTATATACTTGTTCTTGATTTGTTTTCTAATTAATATATGTTACAATGGAAGAAAGGATTTTGTACCTGCATATTATATAGTTCAAAATGAATGTGGAGACTTGTTTTCATGTTGCAATGATGATTCGTATACCCTAAACCAATTTGGTGAAATACTCAGTGGTTGTGATGTAGGAGCATCTTGGGTTCTTGACAATCTTGCATCAACCCAAAAAAATATTTCTTGTTTTCCTATTAGATTAGTCTCTGAGTTTTTTATGTGATCATTTAGTTTGGATCCTTTGTAGTCGTGATCCTTTCAACTTGTTCATGGAATCATGTGTAACCTTCTCCTTGGTTTACACTTCATTTGGGATCTTCACATATAAGATCTTGCATATTCTTGGTGGGATTGTATTGTTCTTCATGTTTTCAAGCCAGTTTATTTTTTCCAATCTCGCAAAGGATTTTCTCATTCAGTGAAGCTTAACAACTCATTTATCAATGATGTTACATCTGTGATTGGCCTACTTGATGGATCATGATTCATGTTCCATTCATTGGAAGGAGATCCTTATTATTTTTATCCTAACTTATATGTTGTAATATGTCTTCTTCTCATTCAAAAATGTAATCTTTCTGGGATGACCTAAAGCTTGTGAAGGATTTATAAGTTGTTGTAATTGATTTCTTAATCATATAGAACAAAATAGATCCATAGAACCTATAGAAATATGGTCTAGCGTTCAAAAGAAAGAAATTACTTAGCTGAAATTACCAACAGGCTAGAGCTAACCATAGATCATATAAAATGATAACCTACTAAAGGTTTCAATCAGGCTTGTATGCCTAGAATGTATCACTGCTTGCATTAAACTCTTGTAACTGATTATATGACAACAAGGAGGATGATTTTTCTTTCATCCATTATTTATTTTGTTGGCATCAAGTGGTATCAGAGTGTTGTTTTTTGACATACATTTTTCTCATGGCATGGCAGAAGAGAGGATCTGACCTACAGTTATTGAAGATTGTTAAGATGGCCAAAAGAAATGCTAGAGGTGGAGAGAGGAATGTAGATCCAATTATTTTGGATATGTTGATACAAATTTTTGTTAGAATGGAAGTAGTGGAAATAGCTCAAAGGAGAGGAAAACACATTGATAATGCAAGTGATGAAGAAGGAGGTGAAAAAAATTAGGAAAGGGAAGGATTGGAAAATGAAGATCATCCAGATTTGAATCAAGAGGAAGAGAGGTTCATCAAGGCTTTGACCAATGTAAACAAGAGACATCATTTCAATCCACTAGATTATCATGGTAACCTAGATTCTGATGAATTGATAGATTACATCAGAGAAATGGAAAAGTACTTTAAATTTGAAGGAAACAGTGAGGAAAGGGAGGTAAAATATGCTAGCACTAAGTTAAAAGGGCATGCATCCTTATGGTGGGAACACTTCCAAATAGATCGACATAGAAGAGGTAAAGACAAGATCAAATCTTGGGATAGAATGGTGAATAAATTAAAAATGTAAGTTTTTGAATGAACATTACCAAGTGAATATATTTAGAAAGTTGCAAAACTTTGAGCATGGGGACTTAAGTGTTAAAGGTTATACCGAGGAGTTTTACAAGCTAAACATTGGATTCGGGCATGTAGATGATGAAGCCAAACAATTGTCTTGATACCTTAATGCTTTAAGGGTGTCAATATAGGATGAAATCAGTCTGATATAGATTAGGAGTGTGGAAGAAGCTTACAAGTGGGATTTGAAGGATGAAGAAAAGTTGAATAGAAGGCATGAACAAAGGCAAAGAGATAGAGGAGGAAATTTTTAGAGAGGCAGATCTAGTTTTAATTTTTGAGGAGGTAGATCTTCTATATATCAGGGAAAGGGGGGTTGGAAGTTATGGATAGAGAACACTACAAAAGAAATGATACAATTTTCTATTTCAATGAAGGACAAAGTAGCTATAATAAAAATAAGTTTAGTCGCACTTTTTTTAAATGTGGCAAAGTAGGACACCAAGATTTTGAATGAAAACAAGGTAACTTTGAGAAGAAGGAAAAAGGTAGTAGGTAAACAACCTTTACAAATGAGAAGTCCACTGGATCGGTAAAAAATAACCAAGCAGAGGACAGAGCAACCTTGATAACTCGAAGAACCCTATACCAAGGAGAGAAAGATATGGAACCATTGTAGAGGAAGAATTTGTTTTGAACCAGATGTAAGGTACAAGACAATGTTTGCAAAGTTTTCATTGATAGTGGTAGTTATGATGATCTTTCCTCAAAGGAGTTGGTTAGGAAATTAAATTTGTAGAGATTGAAGCACCTAAAACCCTATCAGATCATTTTGATTCAACATGAACATAAGGTTTCAATAAGTGAATAATTTCTAGTTAAATTCAGGATTGGGAAATATTATGATGTGATATTATGTCTATGGATGTGTGTCATATATTTTTGGGTAGACCATGGTAGTACGATAGGAAATCTATACATGATGGTAGAAAGAATGGGTATACCATTATTGCTAATGAAATTAAGAAAAAATTTTTATCCTTGGAAGAACCCCTTAAGAATCAAGTGTGTGCCAAAGCAATAATTTTTTTAGTGGATTGCACAAAGTTCATAGATGGCATGAGGAACGATAATGTGTATTTTGATTTAGTACCCAAGAAGGAAATGGGGATTGTACCGATAGAGATGTGTGTGTGATTTTTGTACCCTTTAATAAGGACACAACACTTTAATAGATCATTGCATTAGTGAAAACAAGGGATTAGCAAACATAGCAATCACCAAAATTGATCTATTGCATCCTATCTAGGAGGAGTATGAAAATTGACATAATAGCCCTCAGATTATGTATATTTCAGTGACATATACAACCTAAGAATTGAAGATTCCAATGAAACTATAAAGCTTAAATATGACCAAAATCATAAGAATTATGCTTAATAAACATGCATTCTAGCTCTAGAAATGAAGATTATAACAATACAAGATATCAAAACTATGATGCAATATAGATCTACATGAAAATTAGTAGCATAAAAATGCTTTCAACTCTTCAAAATTAAGAGCAGTATAGGAATGCATTCAAAAATTAAGGGCTTCAACAAATCAAAAATCAAGGGCTTCCAAAATTAAGGGCCATTTGAGCTCAAAATCCATCCTATTTATAGAAGAAATGGAGGAATGGGAGAAGACTCTAGAAGGGATGCCATTAATGAGGGTGTAAGACTCATTAATGAGAAGTGTCGAAGAGAATGTGTAAGAGACATTAATGCTTAATTTATGAAAGCATTAATGAGGTATGGGTGAGGGTTTAAGAAGAATGGGTGAGGGTTTAAGGTCAAGCTTGATAACTTTGACTTTAGGGGGAGGGTTGAATTCCTAATCACAGATTTAGGAATGTGACAAGCTTAAGGGTAGCTTAGGATTAGGATCAAGGTTTAAGATAGGTGATTAAGGAGATAGAGATGGGAGGAGAGAGAATGATTGGAGGGGGATTAGCTAATTAGGGTTAATTAGCTAATTAAGAAGAATTATCATGTGAGAAGGGGTTGGGATGAGTTTGAACTCATGGTTGGGTATTTGAGATTGGTTAGGTTTAGAGGGAATATTAATTAAATGAATTTTTGTAATAACATATTCACTCAATAATAGGGATTCTAATTAATCATTTAAGCTTTTAATTGCTTTGTAATAATTAATTAAGACTATAGCCAATTAGGATCAATTAGGCTAGGGGATTGATTTTGCAAGTGATGAGGTATAATTAGGATTTCATTAATTCATTTTAAATTAATTACCTTAGCCATGTATTGATTTGAATTGAGTTGATTGGTTTGATTGGCTAAGGTGATTAATAAAATTAAGTGATTAAATCACTTAGGAAATTAAATTTGATTTGAATGAATTATGTCAGTCGATTGAAGAGTTGTCTAGACATAATTGGGGGTATGATCACACTTAGGGAAAATAGGGTCTATGGTCAGAGCAGACCAAATATAGGTGGTTACAAGAAGAACATCTAGAAGAAATCACTAGATTTTTAAGTGAGTATGTGGACATCATATTTGACAATGTCCCTGATGGACTACCACCTGTAAGAATTATTAGCCATTGTATGGATTTGATACCGGGAGCTATTTTTCAAAATAAGGAAGTGTATCATACAACACCAGCATAAAATGAAGAATTGAATAGGAAAGTGCAAGATTTTTTACAGCGAGGTTTAATCAAAGAGAATTTGAGTCCATGTGTTGTGCCTACATTATTATCACCAAAGAAAGATGGAAAATGGAGGATGTGTATCAATTCAAGAGCCATCAACTGGAACACAATAAAGTATTGATTTCCCTTACCAAAGATAAATGATTTGATGGATTGTTTGAGTGGGTCTAGATACTTTACCAAGATATATTTGAAGAGTGGGTATCATCATACTAGAATCAGGGAAGGTGATGAGTGGAGGACTGCATTCAAGATAAATGAGGGATTATATGAATGGTTGGTAATTCCTTTGTGATTGACTAATGCACAAAGTACTTTCATAGGGTTAATGAATGAAGTCCTATAGAAATTATTAGGTAAGTTTGGTATTGTGTATTTAAATAACATTTTGATTTTTAGTGAGATAAAGGAGGAGCATTTGATGCATGTTAGACAAGTATTGTAGAGGCTAAGGGAAGATAATTTTCTAATAAACCTCAAGAAGTGTATTTCATGAATGATGAATTAGTATATTGAAGATGGATCCTGAGAAGGTGAAAGTAATTATTGAATGACCTACACTAAATAATGTGGGAGAGGTTAGATCATTTCATGGATTGGCTAGTTTTTGTTGAAAGTTCATTAGAAAGTTTAGTTCAATATATAGACCGGTGACAAAGACCATGAGGCGAGACCAGAAGGAATTCATCTGAACACATGGAGCACAAAAGAGTTTTGAATTTATGAAGCAGAAGGTGATAGAAAAACATGTATTAGCTTTACCCAATTTCAAGAAGGTATTCCATGTAGATTGTGATGCTAGTGGAAATGCAATTGGAGTTGTGTTGAGTCAAGAAGGGAGAACTATTGCATATTTCAGTGAGAATCTGAATGATGCTAAAATAAGGTATTTAGTGTATGATCAAGAATTTTATGTCATAATAAAAGCATTGAAGAAATCGAGAAATTACTTGTTGTCTCTAGAGTTTGTACTGTATATTGTCATCAAGCATTGAAGTACTTAAGTAGAAAAGGTAATTTAAATCAAATACATATGAGATGGGTTGAGTTTCTATAGAGATATACATTGATGTTGAAAAATAAAAGTGGTGTATCAAATAAATTTTTTGATGGCTTGAGTAGGATAAAGATGTTGTTGACTAAAATGAATATTGCAGTATTGGGATTTTATGATTTAAAAGAATTGTACGAGGATGACCCAGAATTCACTGAACCTTGGAAATCTTGCAAAGAACCTATTGTTATAGACTGAAGTAAGTGGTTGGATCATTTCATTCAAGATAGAATTTTGTTCAAAGGAATTCAGTTGTGTATACCCATATTGTTAGAATAACTGAGAGGGGGGTGAATCAATGGCCTCAAATATTAATCCTTAAATCAACCCAAAAACTTATTACCACATTTATAAGCCTCTAGTTATATTCAGTCCTATAAGATGAATGCCTTGAAATAATTATATCAAATTACTACTTGTCGGAGTACTTTGTAAAACCTTCTACTGTATGTTTACCGATAAGTAGTCTTTCTATTTACCAAAATATAGTAAATAACTAGTGTATACCGATCAATCTAGATTTACTTATGTGAAATGAAAAATAGTAAAGTAATGACTCATAAACACATGAGACATGGATTTTTAACGTGGAAACCCTGTTAAGGTAAAAACCACTGGGACCGGTAACCCAAATTTTTACTCTTCTAAAGTGAGCTCGGTGAAGAGACAACCCTGTTAAAGGTTATAAACACACTATTAGGTGTGACCTTGTTAGAGGATTTAAATGAATAATTTGTCACTTAGTATCTAGCATCTAATGCTACCATCCTTGATCAAACACTCAATGGGCATGTCAATAGGTATCATGCATATCCAATTCTACTTTTTATGATCAAACTTTTTGATACTCCTTGGGATGTATCTCAATTAGAAAAGACTTTTAATTCCTACTAGGTTAAGAGACTTGATGCTTCAATGGTTAAACTGAAATAGTAAATTGATCTATTCACACATACAACTAGAATTGCAGATTTTTATATCTATTGTAAGTGCATTACCTTGCTGATCAATGTCATCAATTCAATACCTTTGCTCCACATTGTTCTTCTCTGCGATGTTGTATCACTATCCATCGATGTCTGTAGAATTTAACTCTTTCCTTAGCTTGATTGATCAGGTCTGAATGAATACTTTCTTCTCCTTTAGAATCTCTTCAGCATCTATTCTCTTGTCACTCCCCCTAATTCATATTGAATTATCTTGTCTCTTATATAGACATGATTTCACCATTTCTTGGTTTTCTTAATCTTGGCATGATCCATAATTCTCGCCAATTAGATTTAAAGAAAAACTCATGTTTTATCTCATAGGGATCTTCTTTCCAACTAGACTAAGTAGCTTTAAATCCTTTACTTATCACCAAATTTATCTTGTCGATTAAAAAAATGATAAGTACTAGTTAAGTCTATGTTTATCTCTTGACAACTAAGCATTTTGTCTTTTCTAAACTCTTTGCTCTGTTGGTCAATAATTCAGTTAGTCATCAGTGAAAAGAGACTGTTTCATCGATAAGACTTCAGTTGTCTTTGGGATCTCCATCCATTGGGAAAAACTGTAATTCTGTCCATCGGATTACATTGTGCTTTTTCTCATCGGGTAACACTGTGACTTTGCTCTCATTGGTTTACTTTGTCTATCGGTGTGCACTCCGTCAGTGTATATAGTCACTTTGTGATTACTTAAATTTTATGCATTATTGATAGAATAGCCTTTGATTCATTGGTTCCTTGAAGTATTTAGCAGTATGTACATGACCATATAGATTATATCAAGTTGACATCAATGACAATACAATATATTAACTAATTTAATGTCTTGCATTAACTTGCTATGTCTTGGTGATCATCAACTTAACATCTTCAAACATTTAATCAATTATAGTTCATCAATCTCTCCCTTTGGCATTGATGGAAACATATACATTATCACACTATATTTTCACTAATACAGTATGAAATATAATAGTTGAATTTCATCAAACTACCAATCTTATGTACTATAACTGATACAAATATCTGGTCCTCGGTAAGCTCACTTAGCTTATATTTGATTCTTACAGCTCTCTTTCTATCTTCAATCCCATCACTGGATAGATGTAGAATCTTTCTTCTTCTGATGCGATGTGTTCTTTTCTTGTGTCAAATTCTCTCCCTTTGACTGTTCTTTTCTTTTGATGTCTCTTTTCTCTCTTTTCAGCAATCTCTCCCTTTGTATGTACTCTCCCTTTCTGGTTACATCTCTCCCTTTGGATAATGTGATATTGGATATAATCTCTCCTTAATGTGATAAATATCTCCCTTTGGATAATGTGATAATGGATATAATCTCTCCCTTTGACAACAATGCCAAACAAATATTTGAGAGTGATGCCAAACAATCCTTTCTATCCATAATATACTCCTTCAATTTCCTAATCCATCAGCAATACAACATCTCTGGTGCTTAGAGTCGATAAATACCTTGTTGTGTACAGATGTATCTTTGAAGTCCATCTCTTTTCTCTTATCAACATGAATGATATTCTAGTAATATGTAGGCTGATGTAGCCTTCTAGTCATCTTACTGACCAGTAAACAAGGGTCTGACCCCTAGTCTCTTTCTCAAGTATTCAAATGTATCGTTGGGTAGTGGCTTGGTGAAGATATCAGCTAACTGTTCCTTTGATTGCACATACAAAAGTATCACCTCCTTTGCTTGAACTTGTTCTCTCAAATAATGATACTTGATAGCTATATGCTTTGTCTCAGCATGCATGACTGGATTCTTGGAAATGTTAATTGCACTGGTATTGTTACAATAGATAATTACTGGTTCAAGAATTTTCATATGCATACCTTCCAGTAACTATTTTATCTATGCAATATTTGAGTAGTTTGCAGCAGCAGCAACATACTCTGCTTCTGCAGTAGACTGAGAGATGCATCCTTGCTTATTTCTGATCCATGTGACAAGTCTATCACTCATAAATAATGCTCCTCTAGTTGTGTTCTTTCGGTCATCAATGTTTCCATCCCAATCAATATCGGTAAAGATGTTAAGTTCAAATTTGCCTTCTCTTCTATACCATAAGCCATAGTCCTTGGTATTCTTTAGATATCTTAGGAATCTATTCACAGCAGTCATATGTGATTTCCTGGGAAATCTTGCAACTATTCCTACTACATGTGCAATATCTAGTCTAGTATGTACAACATACATGAGTTTGCCAATCATTGATCTGTACAAAGTCTGATTTACCTCAGGTGACTTTTGCTCCTTTTTTAGCTTACATCCAATTTCCATCGGTGTTCCAACTGGCTTGGAATCTTCCATCTTGAATATTTTTAGCACTTCCTTGATGTATTTGGATTGTAAAATGAAAATGCCATCTTTTTGCATGATCTGTAGACCAAGAAAGAACTTGATCTCTCCAAACATAGACAGCTCAAACTCTTTCCTCATTTTATTTGCAAATTATTTTCATAGCATATCATTGCCTCCAAATATGATGTCATCAACAAATATTTCAGCAATCAAAATGTTAGCATCAGTATCTTCCTTCAAATAAAGATTATTGTTTTCACTATTTCTTACAAATCCAATACTTATGAGATAGGAATGAAGTATTTCATACCAAGCTCTTGTTGCTTGTTTCAATCCATACAAGGTTTTATGTAGTCTACATACCCTGTTCCTTTTGTTTGGATCAACAAACACTTATGGTTGCTCAATGTACACCTCTTCCTCAAGTATTCCATTTAGGAATGCAGACTTGACATCCATTTGGTATATCTTGAATCCTTTAAATGCAGCATAAGAAAGTAATATTCTTACTCCTTCTAGCCTAGCAATGGGTGCAAAGGTTTCTCCATATTCAATCCCTTCTTCTTGTGCATACCCCTTGCATACTACTCTTGCTTTGTTTCTAGTGACTTGTCCATTCTCATTAAGCTTATTTCTGAATATCCATTTTGTATCGATGACATTCTTGTCATCTAGTCTCGGTACAAGTGTCCATGTCTTTTTTTTCTCAATCTACTCAATTTCTTCATTCATAGCACTAATCCATTCTTCATTATCAAGTGCAGCATTGACAGATTTTGGCTCAAATCAAAAATTAGACATCTTATGTTTAGAGACTTACTTATGGTTCTCATACCAGCCTTCTTGTCTCCTATGATCTAGTTTTGTGGATGGTTCCTTCTGACATATATGATAAGTACAGGTTCAATTCTTTGTTTATCATATTGATCATCATTTTGTCCTTGATTTTGATCTCCATCGCTTGGTACATCATCTTGAGCAATATCCTAATTTTTGGTATTTGTAGCCTGATGCTCGGGTGTGATATTCTATTGCTCAGGAGCTATACATTGTTGCTTGGGTAGAGTGTTAGGTTCTTCATTATAAAAAAACCTATTGTAGTCCTCTGGTTCTTTTGTGCTTTCCTTTTCATTCTTCTTTGCAAATTCATCTATCTTTACATTTGCACTTTTAACAATTTTTTTAGAGGCTTTATTGAGACATTTAGAAGCCTTTCTCTTGGTGGAATACCTTAGAAACATACCTTCATCACTTTTGGAGTCAAAATTTCCATTTTTGTCATCTTTTAAGATATAACATTGACTACCAAATATTTTGAAGTAACTTACATTGGGTGTGTAACCATACCATAGCTCATAGGGTGTCTTTCTTCAATTGTACTCTATTTAATGTGTAGACAGTAGTACTGACAGCTCCTCTCTAGAATATTTGGGTGATGCCTTTCTCTATCATCAGTGTTCTTGCATAATCAACAATAGATCTATTCCTTCCTTCATCAATTCCATTATGATGTGGTGTTTTTGGTGCAGAGACCTGTCTTTTGATTCCATGCTCATTGCAAAAATTAGTGAATTCATTTGAAATGAATTCCCCTCCTCTATCTAATCTTAAGCATTTCAATTCCTTACAACTTTGTTTTTCTACCATTTCTTTGTACCATTTAAACATCTTGAATGCTTCTGATTTATCTTTTAGAAACATAACTGTCATCATTCTAGAGTAATCATCAACAAAGAGAATAAAATATCTATCACCATAGTAACTCTTTGTCCTCATGGGTCCACATAGATCAGTATGGACTAATTCTAGAATGGCATCAAATGTATGGGTTTTTCTTTTGAAACTAGACTTTGTCATCTTAACTTTTTGCCAATTTTTGCACATGATATTATCGGGTTTAGTCATCATCAGTAAGCCTCTTACATTTCTCTTTTTTCTTATCTTTATCATGTTGTCAAAGTTTACATGACACAATATTTTATGCCACAACCATATGTCTTCATTTCTAGACATTAAGCAAGTGGTGTCAGTGTCATTCATATAGAATAAGTTACCTTTTGTCTCCTCACCAGTACCAATCAACCTTCTTGATTCACTGAATATCTTTGCCTTATTATTTTCAAATGCTACTCTGTGACCTGAATTATTCAACTAAGAAACACTCAATAGATTATAATTCAATCCTTTCACCCAATAAGCATTTTCACATTTTATCAAGTTATTCAACATTATAGTTCCTTTACCTTCAACTGGACAAGGTGTATCATTACCCATTCTTACTAAGCCACCATTATAGTATTCAAAAGTCTCAAAATTTTGTATTTCACCTTTCATATGGTGAGTGCAACCACTATCTATGATCCAGACATCATTTTTACTAACTTTAGATATGAGTGCAGTTTCTAAATACCTTTCTTCATCTTCATCTAAATCATCTTTTACTGCCACAAACACCATCTTGATTTCTTCATCAGATTTGATGTTAGTATCTTCATATTTTCTTGTATCTATGTAACTGGCCTTCTTTCCTTTGTCCTTGTAGTCTAGGGTATCTCTTCTTTCTGATTGTCGATTGTTTCTGTAATCTCGGTTATCACCTTTGTCAAACTTCTTTTCAAATGATCTATCATTACTTCTATCATCTTTTCTCCTATTAGGAAATCCTACAGCAAAGTGTCCAATCTCTTTACAATTAAAACATACAAGTGGTAATTTACCTTTGTATTTACCTTTGTCTCTATGCGTTCTTCTAGCCATAAGTGCTTCAATTTCATCAAGATCTTCTTCTTCACTTTCACTTTCACTATCTTTTCTCATAGTGTGTTTATGACTTGATTTAATTATTCTCATAGAATATTTGAATGTAGGTTCTATGTTTGGTAAGACACTATTATCAAAATTATTAATCTCAAATGAAATCAGTCTTCCAATCAAACTATCTAGAGTAACATTGTTATATGCTACTTCTCTCATTTCTTGTATGGCAGATACTCTAATAGCATAAGTAGGCAGTAAGGTTCTTATAATTTTATTTACCACTATCTCTCCATCTAGTACACCCCCAAATCCTCAAATAGAATTGACTACCTCTTTGATTCTTGTGTTGTACTGTATATTTTTTCACCTTTTTCATTATGAGATCATCAAATTTCTCTCTAAGGCTTTCTTCCTTGGCTCTCAGAACATTTTTATCACCACCATGTACAAGATTCAATTTATCCCACATCTACTTTGTAGTTGTGCATGCTTTGACATCTTCAAATTCAACATTGGAGAGTGAGGAAACAAGCTCTATTATCATGCAATTGTGCTCATGCTTCTCTCTCATTTGTTCAACTGCGAGTGCTCCTGTGGGAAACACATATTCAGTATCTAAGTATTGAGTAACATCATTTCCAATACCTGATAAGTATCTAATTATTGAGTAACATCATTTCCAATACATATTCAGTATCTAAGTATTGGGTCTTATCTTGCTTTTCCATGAAGCAAAGTTGTCTTTGTTCAACTTGGGCACATCTCGTATGTTCATCTTGTGATCTTTAGCTTAGGTCTTGAAACCTTCCTTCTAAGCACACAAGCTCTAATACCAGTTGTTAGAATAACTGAGAGGGGGGTGAATCAGTGGCCTCAAATATTAATCCTTAAATCAACATGTTGGTCCTCTCAAATTTGGAACAAATTTGGAGTCACCATGTTAAAATTTTCAGATAAGCGAAGTGAATACCCTTAAAATTTTGTGAGAAGGCTCAGTTAGAATGTTTGAAAAGGATGCCTAGATGATTTTCATGAGGTAAAAATTGGGAAGAGGCTTCAATGCCTTTAATTTGACATATGCAATGGGTTCTAGCTCCTAAATTTTAATTCTGACATGTTTAGCGAGTAGTCATTTTGAGGGGGTTACCGAAATCTGCATTTTGCTGAAGTGTCATTTTGCTGTCCGGGGCCTAGTTTGCTTCTGAATATCTTGCACCCTGTTGAGTTTCATAGGCCATCACTTTGGGAATGTATTATACACATATCAGAGAACTTATGTTTTAGATCTCAGCTCATTCCAAATCCTTTTGATAAGTTTCCATATTCCCCAAAGTTGGTCGCTCAGAACTGTTTGCATTTTTGTTCTGCATAGAAATCTGAATAGCCCATTTTGACAGGTTATAACTTTTGACCAGTTGATTCAATTAAGAAAGTGCCTTTGTACTATGTTCTAGTGGTCACATAATCCATATTTTCCAGTTTGTAGATCCCTATGAAATCAGATGACAAGTTTTCTAGAACCATTTTGTTAGTGAATAATTCTGATTTCCTGAGTTTTCAAGTACAAAATTGCTAAGTTGTCCACTTTGAGGTCTTGAAAATCTATACCCAGGTGAACATTTTGGATAATTGAGCTGTCCCTCATATTTCAAACATAAGAGTGTACTCACCTGAAGATTTACAGATCCCTACCAATCCACTTATCCACTTTTCCAGAGCCTTTCCATTTCTGATTTATTAAAATTTCACTAAAAATGCTGATTTCAAAATTAAATGACCTAATTTGTGCTTTCCCCATTTGCACCCGGTTCAAAGTCAGACATAATTGAAAGTTGATCTACATTGTAGACCTAGGAGTGATATCATTTGGAGATTTCCAAACTTTGACCAATCCGGTTGATTACTTCTCCATGCTAATTCTAGATTCAGTTTCTACTTTTTCACTGTGTTAAAATCCAGAAAAGTGTTTGGATGCTAACATTTGTGGTTTGGTATCAGTTGAATGGTTTGTTTTCAGAACAAGGTAACTGAGGTTTTTCATTCTACATATGACATTCAATCAGGCTCTAGAGGTTGAAATTCTGAAGGATCTATTTGATGGGTTTGCAAGTT
>MU228460.1:1053603-1071193 GCA_018584345.1 Thuja plicata | reverse complement strand
TGAGAGGATAGTTTGTAAGGTATTCTATCTCAACTGCATGTAGTTTGTAAGGCATTCTACAGTATCTTCATTAGTTTATCTCTGTTGTTTCATGTTTTCATTGACTCTTTGCCCAAGGATAGGCACTGGTTAGGGTTTGTTATTCATTTTTTATTCAATCAACAAGCATAAAAAAAATATTCAAATATATCTCTGTTACTAAGTACATACTTATTGAAAAAGGATTGTGTTAAAGTAATACAGTTCATATTGTTGATTCCTTAGAGAGTGAATCAAAAGGTTAGCCTTCCTTGAGTTTAAACTCATAAAAAAAAGAAGGATAAGAATCCTTATGCCACTGTTATTTGTTATTATAGTCATAGTATTCCTTGTCAAGCTCTATTTCAGAATTGTTTCCAATCATTTGAAGAGTGGTATCTTATTGATATAATCAGAAATATAATAACATAGCAGTGAAGACCCAATCCACCATTTGAAGTTTACTTGAAACACAGTGAACTATCTAGGTAATACCTGCCTAAGTCTGTGGAGCTCAAAAATGAAGAAGGATGTTATCCAATCCTTTGCAATTAGCCTTTCTCTTCCCTGAAAGAGGTTGCATTTAAGTATATGAGGTATACTGTCATCATTAGGTAAGTGTTGCAAGAAAAAGTGCTAACACAACCCAAAAACTTATTACCACATTTATAAGCCTCTAGTTATATTTAGTCCTATAAGATGAATGCCTTGAAATACTTATATCAAATTACTACTTGTCAAAATACTTTGTAAAACATTCTACTGTATGTGCAGTCTTTCTATTTATCAAAATACAATAAATAACTAGTGTATACCGATCAATCCAGATTTACTTATGTGAAATGAAAAACAGTAAAGTAATGTCTCATAAATACATGACACATGGATTTTTAATGTGGAAACCCTATTAAGGGAAAAACCATTGGGACCAGTAACCCAAATTTTCACTCTTCTGAACTGAGCTCGTTGAAGATCCAACCCTGTAAAAGGTTACAAACACACTGTTAGGTGTGACCTTGTTAGAGGATTTAAATGAATAGTTTTTCACTTAGTATCTGGCATCTAATGCTACCATCCTTAATCAAACACTCACTTGGCCTGTCAATAGGTATCGCACATATCCAATGCTACTTTGTATGATCAAACTTTTTGATACTCCTTGGGATGTATCGGAATTAGAAAATACTTTTAAGTCCTACTCGGTTAAGAGACTTGATGCTTCAATGGTTAAACTGAAATAGTATATTGATTTGTTCACATATACAACTAGAATTGCATATTTTTAGATCTATTGTAAATGCATTACCTTTTTGATCAATTTCATCAATTCAATACCTTTGCTCCACATAGTTTTGCTATGTGATTTTGTATCACTGTTCGTCAATGTTTGAAAAATTTATCTCTTTCCTCAACTTGATTGATCAGGTCTGAATGAAGACTTTCTTCTCCTTTAGAATCTCTTCAGCATCTATTCTCTTGTCACTCCCCCTAATTCATATTGAATTAGCTTGTCTCTTATATAGACATTATTTCACTGTTTCTTGGCTTTCTTGATCTTGGAATGATCCACAATTCTCACCAATTAGATTTAAAGAAAAACTCTTGTTTTATCTCATAGAGACCTTCATGCCAACTGGAATAAGTAGCTTTAAATCCTTTACTTATCTCTGACTTTATCTTGTCGATTAAAATAATGATAAGTACCATTTAAGTCTATATTTAGCTCTTGACAGCTAAGCATTTTTTTCATTTCTGAACTCTTTGTTATGTCGGTCAATACTTCAGTTAGTTTTTGGTGACAACTAACTATTCTATCGGTGAGACCTCAGTTGTCTTCAAGATCTCCATCTGTCAAGCAACACTGTAATTTTATCTGTTGGGTTTCAATGTGATTTTTCTCGTCGTGTAACACTGTGACTTTGCTCATCGGTAATGTTGTGCTTTTTCTCGTCGGGTAACACTGTGACTTTTCTCTTGTTGGTTTACTTTGTCCGTCAATATGCACTCGTTTGGTGTATATAGTCACTTTGTGAATACTTAACTTTTATGCATTAATGATAGCATAGCATTTGATTCATTGGTTCCTTGAATTCTTTAGCAGTATGTACATGACCATATAGATTATATCAAGTTGACATCAATGACAATACAATACATTAACTGATTTAATGTCTTGCATTAACTTTCGATGTCTTGGTGATCATCAACTTAACATCTTTAAACATTTACTCATTTATAGTTCATCAAATTTGTATGAGAGACAATATCATTAAGGAAAATCATAGTGGAGGATTAGTAGGACATTTTGGCATTAATAAGACAGTAGCTTTGATATGTGAAAATTGCCTTTTTCCGCAAGTTGAAAAGGATGTGCAAAATTTTGTTTGGCCTTGTAAAGTGTGTCAAGTTTCAAAAGGAAGCATTTAGAATGTGGGATTGTATACACCTTTTACAATGCCAACAAGACCTTGGGAAGATATAAGTATGCATTTTGTACTTGGTTTTGCAAAAACATAGAGAGGTCATGATTTAATTTTTGTGTTTGTAAATAGATTTTCTAAGATAGTGCATTTCATACCTTGTAGGAAGACTATATATGTAGGGCATGTAGAAGACCTATTTTTCAAAGAGATTGTGAGATTGCATGGATTACCTAAAAGCATAGTTTCAGACCGGGATAGTAAGTTTGTTGTATATTTTTGGAGGATACTTTGGAAGAAGATGGGGACTAATTTGAAGTACAATTATACTTTCCATCCACATATTGATGGGCAGACTAGGGTTATCAACAGGAGTTTAGGTAATTTTTTAAGATGTTTGGTTGGAGAAAAGACACGAAATTGGGATTTAGTCTTGCATCAAGAAGAGTTTCTATATAATAGTTGTAATGCCCCACCCAGGAGAACTTAACCTAAACACGACACTAAGTTCACGGAATAATTTTTTTTTTAAATGTTTACAACCAATATTAATAACAATGTGGAAGCAACACAATGAAGTACATGACATGCATGAAATACAACACATACATGATTAACATTTTCCAAGGGTTCCTTGACGTAGAATTACTTAAACAAACTAATCTACTATTACAATAATAAAGAACTGACATAAAGGTTACATATTCTGAAACCAATAACATATATCTCATAATAAAGATTACATATATAATTGATACCATAAGGTATACTACCTAATCAACATCCACTACACAAGTCACAGGGTATGTAACAATACATAATAAAACAATACAATGCATCCTCCAAAGGATGATAACCAATATCCACATATGGTACAAAACACAACTCAAGTAACTGAACAACTCTCCAAAAGACTATGAAGATGAAACTGCAACAAGGAACATCCAAGCATGAAGAAGAATACGTCAGAATCTCAATGGTAATAAGAATCACTACCACTCGACCACATGGAACAAAAGGTCCACTCCCACCGTGCTGAGGAGATAGTAACAAGCCCATCACACGGGGTATACAACAAGAACACAAATAAGGTACACATAACCTCAAACTCCAATGCAAAGGAAGATCCTAGAAACAATATAAACCATAACAAGGAATACTAAACAACACCAAAGGTAACTGACACACGTAGGATAACCTAAGATATATAAAGGGAAGTGTCATCACATAAGCCCAACCTTGAAGGTAACCCTAGTAGTACCTCTTGACTATGGACTCCAAGTGACACTATGTGGCTCAGTAATCCTTTCGTGAAGACAAGGATTCCCAAATCCCATCCTATCATGCGATAGCACTCAAGGCATGGGTACAGACTCAGACATCTTATTAGTTCATTTTAAACCCCTTTAATGTAACATATTTCACTTATTAAGTAACTTGCCAATGGGTTTACCTAGTAACTGCCTAGAGTCCTGGACCCTCATTGCAAACCACTTCCCCACTGTACACTTAGTTAACCTACCTAGGCTCAAGATCAAGCCATGAAGATATACATAATCACAAATCGCATCCTGCTCGTTCAGGAGCACATAGGTTCTCAAATAGCCACAACAATAACAGTACTCTCACAAGATCATAAAATAAAACTTAAATGAATCTGGTTGGGTATAAGAATCAGGACCATGACATCATCACATTAACACAAACTGACCTCGTACAAGATACCATGTAAAAATCAAAACCCCAAAACCTCTGGATTTATGTCCTAAGGTCATCTAACCCAACAGA
Organism: Thuja plicata; assembly: GCA_018584345.1. Lineage (NCBI taxonomy): Eukaryota > Viridiplantae > Streptophyta > Pinopsida > Cupressales > Cupressaceae > Thuja > Thuja plicata. Next base: position 1,066,967 of record MU228460.1, on the reverse strand, counting down.
TACCCGAGACATGATAACATAGAAGAATACACAATTTATTTAATCACACACCCAAAACACATCATGGTGTAATCAATTCATATTCAGAATACATTAAAACAATTTCAGAAAGAATTATACAAAAAACTAATGATAACATAGTAACAACATGGTGACATATACATCCTAGTAAAGTTCAATTCAAAGTTCAATGAAGCCATAATGATAAACAAATTTATATCCATGTCATGCAAATTCATTTACCAGGTAAAATTTCTAACCGACTGTAATTAATTCTCCCAAAGATATTACACCAATACTTTAACAATAGAAATCAATATTACCTCTTTAAATATTAATACAACGATATCTAACAAAAAACCCTCTCCAGCTAATCTTTCCCAACTATACCATAAATTAATATAAAACTAATTAAAAATTAATTTTAAAACTAATCTAAAATTAAGTAAAAATTAATTTAAAAATTAGTTATAAGCTAATTCATAAATAATTATAAACTAATTCAAATTAATAATAAACTAATTCAAAAGTAATTCAAAACTAATTTAGAAGTTAAAATAACCTAATTTAAAAATTAAATTAAACTAACGAACAAAATTTTAATTAAAACTAAAAAAAACAATTTACTATTTTTAAAACTAAGCATATTATAAAAGAAATAAAACGTAATATATGGGGGGTCCCTGTGGCTCCCACCCCCTATCATACCCGCCGGTACTACCGCACCGGCCGCCCCTTTTACGGGACAAGCCCGGCCGGTAGCTAGCTGTCGTGTCGGCAGTCATTGACTGTCACGTCGGCAGTCTCGACTGCCAAGCCAGCGCTGGCACCGTGCGCATGGAGATAGGGGGTGCGGTGGCCCCGGCCACCCGCCCTCCTTTGCCAACGAGATTTTTTTTTTTTTTAATTTTTTTTTTATAATAAAATTTTAACAATCAAATATTACATATTTTTATTTATTTATTTTTGTTTATAAATTCCGAAATACAGAATAATAAAAGAATTCTTTCTTTCTTTTTTGTCTTTTCTATTGATTTTAATTGACTAGTGTAAATTTTCTTTACCTTGTATTTTTTAAACAGAGAGCATTTTTTTTCAAAAACAATAATTTTCAAGAGCAATCTCAAAGGGGAAATTTTTTTTTTTCTGTTATAGTTCCAACTATAGAGCAGTTTAATTTTTTTATTTTCCAAGAGATCTATAAGGGATTTTTAAACAAAATTCGGATAACATAACTGGACTATGCCAAGTAATGATAAACAATGAAAATATAAGATCTAAGTTTTCATAAACACATATTTCAACCACAATTTCAAACTAGAAACCCTAATACCCATTTATGCTTAATGCTATAAAATGAAACCCCTTGTGCCCACAAGCACAGATCTGGCATGCAAGCTTGAGTAAAACCTCAAATTGATCTAAAATATATTTTTCTAATTAAAATCATCTAACACACAAAACAATCAAGCAAGAAATGACCAAACAAAGGATTCTTAGCTTTTCGGATGCATAGAAGACAGGGATCCGAAAACCAGAATTGACATGAACAAGACCCTACCTCAATAACTGTTGAGGAATACACAATGCAAAATCCAAGCAAGGAGAATTCCAAAATTATGCTCCAAAACCAAGCACACACCAAAGCTTTCAAAAAAATGCTCCCAAAAACCTGTAAAGTTCAAATGAGAGAAGAATCCCCCTAATGAGGATCAATTTCCCCTAATTAAGCAAACCCTCATGACAACACATTCAATTAACTCCTAAAAGGACTCTCCCCAAAATTGAAAGAAAATAACAATCAATTAATTAAAATATCTAATTACTTGCACAACTCAACTTTGACTCCTAAATTCAAGTTGAGATCTCTTGAGTTTGAAAATACTTTTTCAACCAAATCTTGCACATGTAATTAATAAAATATTAATTTAAATAAATTAAATATTTAAAGCACAATAATCCATGCAACTTAATATTTAATTATTTAATTAATCATAAAAGGCATATTTACTCTAATTTCAAATTAAATATTAATATTCAATAATTGCACTTTAATTAAACTATCAATTAAACATAGGTATTTTATTTTATTTTTAATTAATTAAATACCCTATATTTAATAATTAATTGCAATAATATTCAATTAAATAAATAACATGATATAACGCCCACATAATCACATCAAGCACCTGAAATCAAACACATGCACTAGGAAAGGGATACACGAATTCCTATCAACTATACGAATTCGGTTAGGGTAGTCAAAACAGATACTTGTCCACTAACTAGGGAAATTAGGTTTAGGATAGGATTTGGACCTGAAAACTATCTCCCCTCTCTTACCACTGAGATTAATGCGATAGGGCATACTCACTCTTGCCAATTCAGGGAAGACGTAGCCCGGTACCTGCAAACCTGTCATCACAAAGATGAACATACATGCATATATAATATAGAAAACAATGGTTGAGACTAGGTTATCATGTGGATCTCGCTGAAGCAAGTAACTATGACTCTATCCCATACCATACCAAGTACGTCAAACAGTAACACAAAACATACAATGATCCATGTGCATATAAATCTAGGGTTAGTATTGTCAGAAAATTATAATCGAAATGAAATCCTAACATATACATAAACATCATAAAATAACCATAAATCACATATACACAAATGATACAACATGATAATAATGGATCAAGAATATACCAAAATGTAATACATAAATATCATCTAAATTGTCTGAATAAATCCACACATAAATCAAAATGCCTAAAAGAGTTTGGCATCCACAAACTGAAACAGCAACCTAAGAGGTGGGTATTAAATTATCCTCCCCTATAACTAGGCTTACTCCTAGAAGCCCAAAAAAAAGATAGATAAATCAATCTCTCATCACAGAACATCTAATCCAAGTTCTGAAAGACTCAAAGTATGGGTCACATAGGACCCTTCCCAAGTCTCTGATTTGAACACTGGGGATCATTCCCCACTGTAGGAATCTGAAAACTAGCTATTGGACCTCTACTTGCAGCACCACTCATGGCAGTGTAGTACACAGGTGGAGGATGATCTAATATTGCATATGCTCCATGAGACATACCAACATTACCCAATGTAGGCTCAGAAGCTACTGGCCTCTGTCCTAAGGACTACGGTGCACGCTAAGGACAATCGATAGCAAAATGTCCAAACTGTCCACAAGTGAAGCAAGATCCCTTGCTACCACCTTCTTTAACTAAAGGTGCTCTAGACTATTGAACATTTCCCCCACTGACATCCTGATCCACACTCTGAGCTGGCTGAACCGACCGATTGCGCTTGCTGCACTAAATGTCACGAAAGTTCCTAATCCGAGGACCACTAAAAGAAGAAGGATTGTTTCCTCCTTACTGATGAGACTGATTGTCATTTGGAATGGTAGAAGGACCTCTCAAATTCCTATCTCCTTGAGAATGATTACCTCCAACAATAGAAGTAGGTGCTCTCAAGTGCACTCCTGAATGACCACCATAGCCCAATGCTAGATTCTCCTCTGCAAGGGTAGCTTTGATGACCGCCTCCCTGAGGGACGTAGGCTCAATGAGTCTAACCTCCCCAATGATGCATTCATTCAGCCCCCTAATAAAGTGCTGAATCATAAGTGTCGAATCCTCACCATATCTAGCAGACTGTTTGAGCTTGAAGAATCAACGCTCATAATCAACCACTGATAGAGTCAACTGCCTCAAGTTGTGGAACTCATCAGCCCTCTATTGTCTCCACTGACCAGAGAGGAATCTCTCTCTAAAATTCTCAAGGAAGAGTTCCCATGTAATGGTGTCCATCTGAAGACTCAACTTCTTCTCCTCTATCTTCCACCACATCGCTGCAAAATTGGAGATTTGCATTATGGCATACCAAGCTTTAGTATTGCTACTAAAGGGATGCATAAAAAAATCTTCTCTAATGCAATAAGCCAAGTCTCCACTTCAAATCCTGTCCCATCCCCATCAAAGGTAATAGGTGGAACTCTCATGAGATTCCTCATGTGGCTCACTGCCACAACCTTAGGATCCAATGTAACAGTCCTCCTTAGAGGGCTCCTAGATCTCTCCTTCTCCACTCTACCCTACACAGGAATACGGTTCAGTAACTCCTGCAACAAATGCCTAATACCTGGCTCCTCTGAACCAACCCGACGCTCTTCCCTTTGCTCATCTCTGTTATCTCGATGAACACTCATGGAAGGACTGTGGTCCCTACCCCTTCCACAGCCACCCTCTCAGCCTATACCATGACCTCTAGCGGATCTAGTTTCAGGCATGGTTCCTGAATCAACCAGAGAACCAAACTACAACTTAGAACCAACATCAAACCCAATAACATCAAAAGAAATCAATAATCGTAAAGCAATGGTTATAAATACATCAGATTTTTATGTCTATGTTTGTTTCAAGTTTTAAAATCAAAAGACAACTAATGGGCAAACATATTTCCCAGAGCTCCCAGTGTAGAAACGTGGGCTCTGATACCAAGTGTAATGCCCCGCCAGGGAACCAAGAACTTAACCTAAACACAACACTAACTTCACGTAATAATTTTTTTTTAAATGTTTACAACCAATATTAATAACAATGCGGAAGCAACTCAATGAAGCACACGACATACATGAAATACAACACATACATGATTAATATTTCCTGAGGATTCCTTGACGTAGAATTACTTGAACAAACTAATCTACGTTTATAATAATAAAGAACTGACATAAAGGTTACATATTCTGAAACCAATAACATACATCTCATAATAAAGATTACATATACAATTGATACCATAAGGTATAGTGCCTAATCAACATCCACTGCACAAGTCGCAAGGTATGTAACAATACATAATAAAACAATACAATGCATCCTCCAAAGGATGATAACTAATATCCACTTATGGTACAAAACACAACTCAAGTAACTGAACAAGTCTCCAAAAGACTATGAAGATGAAATTGCAACAAGGAACATCCAAGCATGAAGAAGAATCCGTCGGAATCTCAATGGTAATAAGAATCACTACCACTCAACCACGTAGAACCAAAGGTCCACTCCCACCATGCTGAGGAGATAGTAACAAGCCCATCACACGGGGTATACAACCAGAATACAAACAAGGTATACATGACCTCAAACTCCAATGCAAAGGAAGATCCTAGAAGCAATCTAAACCATAACAAGGAATACTAAACAACACTAAAGGTAATTGACACACGTAGGATAACCTAAGCTATATATAGGGAAGTGTCATCACATAAGCCCAACCTTGAAGGTAACCCTAGTAGTACCTCTTGACTCTGGCCTCCAAGTGACACTATGTGGCTCAGTAATCCTTTCGTGAAGACAAGGATTCCCAACTTCCATCCTATCATGTGACAACACTCAAGGCATGGGTACAAACTCAAATATCTTATTAGTTCATTTTAAACCCCTTTAATGTAACATATTTTCACTTATTAAGTAACTTGCCAATGGGTTTACTTGTAACCGCTTAGATTTCTGGACCCCCATTGCAAGCCACTTCTCCACTATACACTTAGTTAACCTACCTAGGCTCAAGATCAAGACATGAAGATATACATAATCACAAATCGCATCCTACTCGTTCAGGAGCACATAGGTTCTCAAATAGCCACAACAATAATAGTACTCTCACAAGATCATAAAATACAACTTAAATGAATCTAGTTGGGTATAAGAATCAGGACCATGACATCATCACATTAACACGAACTGACCTCGTACAAGATACCATGCAGAAATCAAAACCCCAAAACCTATGGCTTTATGTCCTAAGGTCATCTAACCCAACAGATACCTGAGATATGATAACATAGAAGAATACACAATTCATTTAATCACGCACCCAAAACACATCATGGTGTAATCAATTCATATTCAAAATACATTAAAACAATTTCAGAAAGAATTATACGAAAAACTAATGATAACATAGTAACAACATGGTGACATATACATCCTAGTAAAGTTCAATTCAAAGTTCAATGAAGCCATAATGATAAACAAATTTATATCCATGTCATGCAAATTCATTTACCAGGTAAAATTTATAACTGACTATAATTAATTCTCCCAAAGATATTACACCAATACTTTAACAATAGAAATCAATATTGCCTCTTTAAATATTAATACAACGATGTCTAACAAAACACCCTCTCCAACTAATCTTTCCCAACTATACCATAAATTGATATAAAACTAATTAAAAATTAATTTTAAAACTAATCTAAAATTAAGTAAAAATTAATTTAAAAATTACTTATAAGCTAATTCATAATTAATTATAAAATAATTCAAATTAATAATAAACTAATTGAAAATTAATTCAAAACTAATTTAGAAGTTAAAATAACCTAATTTAAAAATTAAATAAATTTAATTTAAAAATTAAATTAAACTAACAAACAAAATTTTAATTAAAACTAAAAAAACCAATTTACTATTTTTAAAACTAAGCATATTATAAAAGAAATAAAACGTAATATATGGTGGGGTCCCTGTGGCCCCCACCCCCTATCATACCCATCGGTACTACCGCACTGGCCGCCCCTTTTACAGGATGAGCCCGGCCGGTAGCCGGTTGTCATGTCGGCAGTCATTGACTGCCCCGCCGGCAGTCTCTGCTACCAAGCCGGCGCTGGCGCCGTGTGTGTGGAGACAGGCTACCGCACCCGCCCTCCTTTGCCAATGAGATTTTTTTTTTAAAAAAACAAAATTTTAACAATCAAATATTTTATTTTTTATTTTTTTTTAATAAATTCTGAAATACGGAATAATAAAAGAAGTCTTTTGTTTCTTTTTTGTCTTTTCTATTGATTTTAATTGACTGGTGTAAATTTTCTTTACTCTGTATTTTTTAAACAGAGAGCATTTTTTTTCAAAAATAATAATTTTCAAGAGCAATCTCAAGGAAAAATTTATGTTTTTCCTGTTATAGTTCCAACTATAGAGCAATTTAATTTTTTTATTTTCCAAGAGATCTATAAGGGATTTTTAAACAAAATTCGGACAGCATAACTGGACTATGCCAAGTAATGATAAACAATAAAAATATAAGATCTAAGTTTTCATAAACACATATTTCAATCACAATTTCAAACTAGAAACCCTAATACCCATTTATGCTTAATGCTATAAAATGAAACCCCTTATGCCCACAAGCACAGATTTGGCATGCAAGCTTGAGTAAAACCTCAAATTGATCTAAAACATATTTTTCTAATTGAAATCATCAAACACACAAAATAATCAAGCAAGGAATGACCAAACAAAAGATTCATAGCTTTTTGGATGCATAGAAGACAGGGATCCGAAAACCAAAATTGACATGAACAAGACCCTACCTCAATAACTGTTGAGGAATACACAATGCAAAATCCAAGCAAGGAGAATTCTAAAATTATGCTCCAAAACCAAGCACACACCAAAGCTTCCAAAAAAATGCTCCCGAAAACCTGTTAAGTTCAAATGAGAGAAGAATCCCCCTAATGAGGATCAATTTTCCCTAATTAAGTACACCCTCATGAAAACACATTCATTTAACTCTTAAAAGGACTCTCCCCAAAATTGAAAGAAAATAACAATTAATTAATTAAAATATCTAATTACTTGCACAATTCAACTTTGACTCTTAAATTCAAGTTGAGATCTCTTGAGTTTGAAAATACTTTTTCAACCAAATCTTGCACATGTAATTAATAAAATATTAATTTAAATAACTTAAATATTTAAAGCACAATAATCCATGCAACTTAATATTTAATTATTTAATTAATCATAAAAGGCATATTTACTCTAATTTTAAATTAAATATTCAATTAAATATTAATATTCAATAATTGCACTTTAATTAAACTTTTAATTAAACATAGGTATTTAATTTAATTTTTAATTAATTAAATACCCTATATTTAATAATTAATTGCAATAATATTCAATTAAATAAATAACATGATATAACACCTACATAATCACATCAAGCACCTGAAATCAAACACATGCAAAATCAAACATGCACTAGGAAAGGGATACACGAATTCCTATCAACTATATGAATTCAGTCAGGGTAGTCAAAACAGATACTTGTCCACTAACTAGGACAATTAGGTTTAGGATAGGATTTGGACTTGAAAACTATCCCCCTCTCTTACCATTGAGATTAATGTGATAGGGCACGCTCACTCCTACCAATTCAGGGAGGACATAGCCTGGTACCTGCAAACCTATCATCACAAAGACGAACATACATGCATATATAATATAGAAAACAATGGTTGAGACTAGGTGATTGTGTGGATCTCACCGAAGCAAGTAACTACGACTCTGTTCCATACCATACCAAGCACATCAAATAGTAGCACAAAACATACAATGATCCATGTGCATATAAATCTAGAGTCAGTATTGTCAGAAAATCATAATCAAAATGAAATCCTAACATATACATAAACATCATAAAATAACCATAAATCACATATACACAAATGATACAACATGATAATAATGGATCAAGAATATACCAAAATGTAATACATAAATAGCATCTAAATTGTCTGAATAAATCCACACATACATCAAAATGCCTAAAAGAGTTTGGCATCCACAAACTGAAAAGCAACCTAAGAGGTGGGTATTACAATAGTTTTGTAAATAGGAGCACAAGGAAGACACCATTTGAGATAGTTATTGATTTTAATCATAGAGGAGTAATAGAATTGAAGGATATAAGTCATGATATTAAGAAGAGTGCTAAAGGAGAAGAATTATCATAGTTTATAAAGTCATTACATGAAGGAGTTAGACAATATTTGGAGAAAATGAATCAAACCTATAAGGAGAGAGTAGGCATGACGCAAAGATATAAGGAATTTCAGATATGAAATGAAGTCATGGTATACTTGTAGAAGGGTAGATTTCTTGATGGGACTTATAACAAGTTGATAATGAGGAAATTTAGACCTTCTAAGATCTTAAGGAAATTTGATTCGGGAAATGCATATGAAGTAGAGTTACCAAAGGGCATGGATATATCATCTATATTCAATATTGCAGATTTGTATGAGTATCCTGAATCAGATTTTAGTAATAGCGTGGAATAATATGTTGAATAATAGCATCCTAAGAAGTATATGGATCAGATAAAGGATATTTTGGGTAGCAGAGTTGGTCACAGTACAAGAAGAAAGAAATATATGGATTTTCTTATATCAAGTGGAAGGACATACCAGTTTAAGATTCTTCATGGATTTCTTAGGCTGAGGTTCACCATTTTAGTTTTCCTTTGGCCCCAACAAAGTGAGAGAATCACTTTTAAAATAACCTCGGTTGTCCAATGCAGGAGCATCTTGGGTTCTTAGCAATCTTGCATCAACCAAAAATATTTTTTTTCTTGTTTTCCTGTTATATTAGTCTTTGAGTTTCTTTCTGGGTTCATTAATTTTGGATCCTTTGTAGTTTCAATCATTTCACCATATTCATGGAATCATATGGAACCTTCACCTAGGTTCACACTTCATTTGGCTTCTTCCTGTGTGAGATCTTGTAGATTCTTGGTGGGACTATATTGTTCTTCATGTTTTCGGGCCAGTTTGTCTTTTCAGATATTGCGAAGGATTTTCCCATTCAAAGAAGCGTAACGAATCATTTCTCAAGGATGTTATTTCTTTGGCCAACCTACTTGAGGGATCATGATTCATGTTCCATTCATTGGAAGGAGATCCTTATGATTTGAGTCCTCACCTATATGTTGTAATGCATTTTCTTCTCATTGGGAAATTTAATCTTTTTAGGCTGACCTGATGCTTGTGAAGGCTTTATAAGTTGTTGTAATTGATTTCTTAATCAGATAGAATAGAATAGAACCATAGAACCTGTAGAAATCTAGTCTAGAGATCGCACGAAAGAAAGTACCTAGCTGAAAGTACCTATATGCTAGATTTCATCATAGATCATATAAAAAGATAACCAACTGAAGGTTCCAATTAGACTTGTATGCCTGGAATATATTACCTCTTGCATTAAACTCTTGTAACTGATTATATGACAATAAGGAGTCTGATTTTTCTTTCATCCATTGTTTTTTTTTGGTGGCTTATGTTGTGTACCTCTTTCTACAAGGATTGTTTTGAACTCTTTGAGTTTCCACTATCATTAACTGTGTCAATTTGTTATGATGAACCTGTTTCCATTAGAAGATTAGGGAAGGATTTGTCCCACTAGGTCTAGTCTCCATTGATAGAAGTGTCATGGTGTTGTTAATGGATGGATTTCTTAGGCTAGCACATGTATTAGATTCTCATTAATATGACATTTCTCACACTATTTAGCAAATTAAAAAGAATCTTCCTCCATGTTTAGCCAATAGTATCATTTTAAAATGAGCTTCTTTGCTAAATTAAGACCACTTGAATGAATTCCAAATATATCTTTGTGAAGTTCATTTAAGTCATTTGTGAATTATTCATGTTCAAGACATCTAAGGAGAGTCCCATTGAGACCTCTTTAATAAAGGGTATCAATGATTAAGGTGTAAAATTTGGATTGGAAAATAAAATTTTATTTTTGGTTTCTAGATAGGTCATATGGAAGGATATTCTCTTTCAAGTAGGTATAGATCTTGACATAATGTGAGGAATCAGGACCCACTTATTGGAAAATGATTTGACAGTTTGGACTATCATGTGGGGATCAAACAACTCTTCCACTAAGAACTCATAAGGGATGCTAGCCATTGAATCTGTAGCTTTGTTGTCTTCTCTTGGAATTTGTTCAAAGGTGAGCTCAAAAAATTATTTTTTAAATTCATCTACCATCCATGTATATGGCATTAGCTTGTCGCCCTTTGTCTAATAATCATCATTAATTTGATTAATTTCCAACTAAGAATCTCCATAAATAATAAGTTTTTTTATCTTTGATTCAAGAGCCATTTTTAAACCAATCACCAATGCCTCATACTCTGTGATGTTATCAGTACAGGGAAATATCATTTTTTTATGATTTCAGGATGGTGTATCTATTGGCAAAGTGGCCAGCACTCCCCTCTGGATTCATGACAAGGGATTAATTGCCTCTTGTGGATTCTATAAGTCTAGTAGTTGTATTGGACATCGACTGGTTGATCTTTTGGTGCAATGAAAATCTCACTTGTAACAAGTGGTATGAGAGATTGGTCACAGGTTTCAATCCCCTCAGGTAACACTAAGGGGGATATTTTTGGCAAAATGGTCAGTGCTCCCCTCAGGATTCATGACAAGGTACTAATTGCCTCCTATGGATTCTATAACTCTAGTGGTTGTATCAGGCATTGATAGGTTGATCTTTTTGTGTAACATAAACCACGCTTGTAAGAGTATCCTTGTAGAGAAACAAACAAGATTATTTCTCCTGACCCATATTGGGAGCTGTTAGAGTAATTATATTTTACACTTATTAATTAAATCACTTCAGTTTAATTAATTAAGTTATTTATTACTTTGATTTCTTAAGCTATCTCTTAGGTGCATTGTAATTAATATCTTTATTAATTATAATGTGCAACCTAGATTTTTTAGGCTTTAGGGTTTTGTTCACCTTTATAGGTTGAACCTTGTAAATCTTTTTTTCAATTAACTCAGATCATAATTTTGCTGTCATTTTTGAGTAACTTCTGAGTTCTACCTTTTGCTTCTTTACGCTTCTCTCCTATAATAGGTTATTTGCATGCAGGTATTCTTGGCATTCTTTGGATTTGTATCTATCAAATCCTACATGGTATCATAGCTCCCCTGCTGTTGCCCGTTCTGGTGTTTTTTAAGCAGGTTTTGAGGTTAAGGGTTTCAAGTTTTCAAAAATTATTTTTATTAGATATAGTGAAAGTTTTTTATTTGACACATTTTGGGCTGAAACTGACCTCACCAATGGATTCAGAGGATCGTTCAGACAAATTTTGATATAAAATTTGACCACCTTTGGGTACCAGAGCAAGTTGTGGCAATTTTTTATGGAAAGAGGGTCGTATGAACCTGACACGCTTTTCGAGGCACAAGACGCTAAAATTTGAGTGCAGAAGGTACGAAGGTGATTTTTTCTACATAGGTGGTTTTGACTGCTTAGTGGGCAGTTTTCAATGCCGCAAGGGGTTTTTTCAGAAATTTTCAAATTTTTGGCGTTTTCAAAATTTTTGAGAAATTTTTGCATACGGTATCAAAAATCGAAGTGTGATATATCGTTGGAAAGCTCTTTCTGAGCCTAATCCAACCATGCTGGTTTTATTTTCAAATTTTTCCATTTGATCATTTTTTTTGGCGTCAAAGTGGAGGCATCTAAAAATCAAGTTCTTTCCTTATTTTTTTTGCTTACATACTTATTTGAAGTGTACGGAAGATAGTATAATACTTTTTAGGGGGGTACAAATTCTATTTTTGTCATTTATTTCAAAGAGACCCTTCTACTTCTATCTACCTTATCTCAATGGTGGACTCTTCTATCACTCGCCTTACACCTCACAACTATCACACTTGGAAAGGGCAGATTACTAGATTGCTTATGGCAAAAGGGCTATGGTCATGCCTCGATGTGACTTAACTAGTTCTACAAAGGCCTTATGAGGCTCTTATGCACATAAATAGGATGGATGATGCAATGGGCCTCATTTCCATGAATATTTCAGATGGGTTGTGGTTCCACCTGGATGGTCTGACCACACCCAAGGATATGTAGGACAAGTTTTCCACCTTGTTTGGCACAATGAATCAGTTCAGGGTTCTCCAAATAGATGCAGAGTTCACCTCCTTGGTACCTGAATCATTCACCAGCATTGAGGACTTCCTAATAAAGTTAAAATCTCTTCAATCTATTTTACAGGTTGCTAGAAAGACGAAGTCAAATGATGAGTGTATCTTTCTAATCCTCTTAAAGCTTCGTGGCCCTTATCAGATTTTCACTTCTACCTTCTACTCCACTATGGTTTCACTGGGTGCACGTCAGGTTATGCCCTCTTTTGAGACCTTCTGTGATAGGTTAACTCATGAGCAGTCCAAGCTCAGTTAGATGGATTCTCTTACAGGTTCACAGTCACAGGCATTTCTTGCCAAGACATCTCAGGATAAAAAAAAAGCCGAAGCTGAAGTAGATATCTGATTCCTCTTCTCAGCACTATACTGGCCCACCATCTTCTTCTAAGAAGGAGAAATAGAAGGCTGAGAACCCTACATGTTCCTATTGTCAGAAGGGGCCTCATGATGAGTCACATTGTTTTCAGAAGAGATTTGATGGCTATGAGAAATAGATTGCAGATTTGCAAGCTCTCCTTCAGAAGAGCACTAT
>MU228460.1:1037155-1052713 GCA_018584345.1 Thuja plicata | reverse complement strand
CATTGATCCAGGGGTTCTTTCATTCTGGGGGGCTTTGGAGCCTTGACCCTCTCTCACGGGGGTGGGGGGTTGGCCACACGCATTGTACTTATGGTTTTGAGAGAGTCTCTTGAAGTCATCTTTTGTCTTTTTCTTTCTTTTATATCTATTTTTGGAGAGGATTTTTTCCCACTGGGTTTTCTCCTTTGTCTCCGATTTACAGAGATTTCCTTGTATTGGCTACCTGATCAGGCCTTGTTGCCGTGACCCATTTCTTGCTTTCATAGTTGTGCTAGGTCAGCTTACCTCCTAAGCTTTACTTAAGGGGGGGTGTTAGAGTAATTATATTTTACACTTATTGATTAAATCACTTCAGTTTAATTAATTAAGTTATTTATTACTCTGCTTTCTTAAGCTATATCTTAGGTGCATTATAATTAATATCTTTATTAATTATAATGTGCAACCTAGCTTTTTTAGGCTTTAGGGTTTTGTTCACCTTTATAGGTTGAACCTTGTAAATCTTTGTTTCAATTCACTCGGATCATAATTTTGCTCTCATTTTTGAGTAACTTCTGAGTTCTACCTTTTGCTTCTTTCTGCTTCTCTCCTGTAACAGGTTATTTGCATGCAGGTATTCTTGGCATTCTGTGGATTTGTATCTCTCAAATCCTATAGGAGCATGACCCATCGAAGTATAATTTTCATGGAAGCATTGTAAATGTAAGGATGGTTGCATCTGGAAACTCAATGTGCAAAGGTTTTTCATCTTAAAGTGGAGCTTCATCTAGTTGATTTGCAATTACTTATCCTTTGATGGCCTTTCTATCCACATACTTTGTCAAAATCACTTAGTATCATCACCCATTTTGCTATTCTTCCCATTAAGGAAGCCTCTCTCAGAAGGTACTTTAGTGGATCTATCTTTTCTATTAATTTAATGGAATGTTCCAACATTTAATGTCATTGTTTTTGAGATGCAAATACTACATCCAAACATGCTCATTCAATTGTTGTGCAGTTCATCTCATAGCTGACCAAGGTCTTGCTGATATAATATATTGCTCCCTCTTTTCCTTTTGCATCTTGTTGTGCCAAAAAATCTCCCAATGAATTTTTGTGGCTGAGATGTATAGCACAATAGGTTTTCCCCCTAAAGGTTGCATTAAGATGGGTGGATCCATTAGATACTTCTTCAATGTGTTGACAGACTATTCACATTTCTCATCCCATCTGTATTGGATATTTTTCTGTAGTAACGGATTGAATGATTCACATTTATTTTCCAATTGTGAAATGAATCTTCTAATAGATTTTAGTCTTCCTTGTAGAGATCTTAATTGGCTGATGTTTTAGGGGATTCTATCTCCGTATTTTTTGCACCTTTACAGGATCTACTCCTATCCTACGAGCTGAAACAATACATCCAAGTAATTTCCTAGAAGTGATCCCGAAAGCACATTTCTTTGGATTAAGGTGCACCATTAAATTTTCTAATCTTTGAAATATTGTTTCCAGGATGTTGATATGTTCCTCTCTTTTTATTTTTTTTCCTAGTAGATTATCCACATAATTCGCCATGAAGGTATACATCATATCATGGAAAATTGATGTCATGGCTCTCTAGTGAGGTGATCCTGTATTTTTCAGTCCAAAAGGCATGACATTCCACCCAAAGGTCCCTGAAGGACATGTTGAACCTATTTTTTCTTGGTGTTTAGGTTTAATTTTGATTTTATTATTTCCTTAAAAATCATCCATTAAAGATAACATAACATGTCATATTGTTAGATCTACAGTGGTATCAATACCATGTAGGGGGAAATCATCTTTTGGACAAGATTTATGTTAGTCCCTAAAGTCTATACACACTCTACTTCTCTTTTCTTTCTTGGAAATAGGTACAATGTTAAATATCCACTCAGCATAATCAATTTGATCTAATAAACCCTACATCTAATAGCTTCTTCAACTCTACTTTCACCAATAATGCCACGTGTGGGTGCATTTTCCTTAATTTTTATTTTAATGGTTTTTCTATGGGAGCTACATTTAAATGATGCATTATCAATTCTAGATCCAACTTGGGCATATATGCATATGACCAAGAAAAGTTAATTTTCCTTTCTTTAAAGAATTGGATAAATTCATGTTTTTTCTTGATTTGAAAGTGATATTTCCAAGTGTATGATTTTGGGAACTTCCTTTGTACCCATTTTGATCGCTTATATTGGCTCTATCAATATGGAAGATCTTTTTCAAAAAAAATTTAGAGAGTACCAAGCCTCTCATCTTCATGCCCCTCTAGGAGGTTTTCACCATCAGATGCATCCTTTATTTTCTTTTTTATTGATCTAATGTTGTTACAGAATAATTTTCACCATTAGATCTTTCATTTATTTTGTGACCAAAAGGCTTAGCACCCCCTTCAGTTGAAGTTGCATTAGTGAATTCCCTAGTGGAAGGTGCTTTGGGTTCAACTACATTGAGATACATGGAAATGGTATGGTTTTTAGGGAAGGTGTCAATCTCAATAGGTGAATTTTTGTCCCAATCAATAAGTTTAGGGTGTACCAAGGGTAAAGGATCATCTATTTGGTTTGGCTTGAAATCAATAAGAGTCCTGATAGAAATATGGTCATATATTTCAATGATATCATCAAGGTATATGATGTAACTCTCCTCTATATTGTCTCTCACATTTGGTATCTAATTATCCTCACTAGTGTCATTGTCGATATATAATGATTCAAATTCATTTGGCCTAGACCTATATATTTGTCCCTTATCGAATGTAGGTGCATAGGATGTGACTTCATCAATATCTTTCTCTTAAAAATATTATCCTATAGTTGAATCCCATTCCCATTCATTTGAGTCTGACTCGTTGCAATATTGTAGTTTTGTATCCTTCATAGAGCCTATGAGTAGCCCCTTTTCTTATTTGTGAGTTTTTTCTTCTTCATTTTATCCTAACCCTATCATTTCTTTCTTGTTTCTAAAGTTGGGTTGTATGGGTTTCATGAGGCCTTCCTTTATTTTTCCAATAGGACCATTCCCATCATATCTCATTCTCTACATAATGTGGATACCTTTCCCATATTGTTCAATAGGTAATCTAACAGTTCATACTTCCTATTGGGTTTCTTCCTAATCTATAAATAGTTATTGTAATACAAATTTGTCATCATTTTCTTATGATACTATCCCTGCTCTAATAAATATACCATCAAACATCGTGATAAGTTTGGAACTCTATTAAGTAGATGTTAATGGAATTCCATGTGATCTAGGTGAAATAGGTAATCTAATAGTGATATGAGTATTCACCCATTCCTTTATCCTTTAATTTGAGTTGTTTCATAAAACCTGTCAATTTCGTGTTTCAAACACTCTCTTTGTTTGAGGAACTAAATGTAGAGGCTTCTTTGTTCTTTCCTTTCTCTAAAGAGTTAAAAGTAGGATCCTCTCAATTTATTTATGTAATATATAAAATAGAACTATAAGCTTCTCTATTATGTGGTACAAGTACATCTATCACTAATTTTATTGTGTTGTAGTAATGGAAAGGATTTGTGTCCCTAGAATGTTGATTTATTGTCCTTCAAAAGGGAACTTCAAACATTTATGATAGGTATTTTGAACCGCTTGCATTTCATGTATCCATGATCTACCCAAGGGTATGTTATATAGGATAAATTCAAGTCTATCCCTTGACATACCACATTATTTTCCATAATCCCAAATCTGATTGCTGATACCACAAGTCCTTTTGAATGTTATTTTTTCATCATAGGCTTTTATTGTGATTTTTCATTTTGGTTCCACTATTTCTTCATAATAACCCAATGCACTTAAAATACTTAAGGTAAAAATATTTAGACCAACTCCTCCATCTATCAGTACTTGTTTCACATGGTTTTTATAAATTAGGACTTTTATATAGAGAATAATATTGTGTAGGTGGTTAGATAAATTTCATCTTCTTCTAAAAAGGATAGATAACGGGGTAAAGGTCTAATTGTAGAACCATAACTTTTATATTATGTAAGTATGAAGTATAATCTTATGGGGAGTACATTGTGTACTAAGGAAAATATTGTGAATGTAAAGAAATGATAAGTGTATTTTTGCCACTAATATCAAAGGGGGAGATTGTTGATCTCTAAGTTTTTTTTATCATTAATGTCTCACACTTAGTCATTTATCTAGGAAGGTTAGTCGGTCATCACTGCGGCCGAGCTATCCAGTTAGGCCAAGAAATCTGGCATAGTCATTGCCAAGAAGATAGTGATTGCCGACTGACTTGGCAATCAAGAAAAAATTGATCATGTTCATGTCGAGCGCCAGAGTCTTAATGTGTCAAGCAAGACAATTTTGACATATATGTTTGGAATGGCACAAACTTGAAGGTAAACCATTTTGGGCCGACTTGTTCATGCATTTAATGATTTCAATGAAGTTAATTATACATTAATTATTTGATCCCAATGTGTGGCATGGAGCCAATCAAAAAATTGGAATGCCTAAGCGGCATAAGCATTTGAACCTAATCATTGATCTAGATCTAATCACCAGATTTGTGAATTAAATTAAGATTGCTTCTTAAACCCTAATAATGGTGTGTGAGTGAGAGATGTACAAAGGGTTATGTTGATAGAAGAAGCATAGATCTAATAGAGTGAAAGAGTAGTGAACAACAGAGTAAAGACATATCAGATTATTAGAGCAGAGAAAGTATTGGAAAGAGGAGATCTATTATCAGCATCAGAGTGCATAATGAACGATCAGTTCTTGAGACATTCTACCAAGTGTATCAAGTGAAATCTCTCAACATAGTGGTTCTAACAGAACTTTCTAAATCTCTTAGCTGAGTGCTTACTTTGTTGTAAGTTTAAATCCTTTTACAAGGTATATTGTGATGATCTAAAGCTCTTAACCAGGCAGACTTTTAACCAGGTAGATTACATATTGTGATCAAACTTTGTAGCCCTAACATGCACACTTTATTTTTGTAGTAGTGAAGATCTTTGTGGGTATCATTCCCACCCCAGTTTTACCTTATTGGGTTTCTGGGTTACCAAAATTCTATTGTCTTGAGTTATTTATTTACTGTCATGGATGCTACTAGTTGATAGTTCAATTATATTTATGCATGGTTGTGAATCAATTTTGTTTTAAATGATAAAATTTTAAGATCTGATTCACCCCCCCCCCCTCTTAGTATCTTTCTTTCCCATATTTTATTTCCAACAATTGGTATCAAAGCGCAGTTCTCCTACAAAAGGTTTTAATCAGCTTGAGAGTATAGATCTTGAGATGGAGATTTACAAGTTGGGTAAAGTCATTGAGAATCAAAAGATTGAAATTCAGCTAGCATTGCATCAGCTCAAAACTGCAAGACAAGAACTAAAGAAGTCCTTACAGGCAAGGAAATATTTGGCCAAACAAATGAATGATACTCATTATCAGGAAGATGACACTAAAAATCTATTTTAGAATGGAAACTCCATTGAGAGCAATACAGCAATTGCAGATCTACTAGAAAGGAATAATACATTTTGTGAAGAAGTTAGAAATCTAAAAAGAGAACAAGAAATGCAAACAGTAAGACTATGTGAAGTAGTGGAACAAAAGAAGAAAGTTGAAGATGACAAAGCTATGGCTGAAGAAGACAAAAGAATGATGACTGTCAGACTTGATGAAAGGACACATGAAGTAAAAATGATGGAAAAAAATAAAGTTGGCATGGTGAATCAACTACTACTTTCAAATTAGGAGATCAATAGGAAAGATATGGAAATTGCGAATCTAAAATCTGAAAACAGTCAATTAAAAAATGAATTGAGATTTGAGAAAGATCTGAATGAAAGATTGAATAGACCCAATGAATCCTTGACTCATTTTGAGAACTTGATGGAAGCATCAAGGAGATCTAAAGATTATTTTGGTTTAGGTCACACTGAACAATAGATATTTATTGAGAAAGGAGAATCATCTAAGACTGGTGAAAGGAGGAGTGCAAAGAAAAGGAACAACAAGCTTGTATGCCATCACTGTGGAAAATTAGGACACACAGCAAACATCTACCAAAGCAAGAATGGTAAGTCCAATCCTAAACCTAAGTTCAATGGTTATTGTTTTAACTATAAGAATTTTGGACATCAAGAACATGAATGTTGGGAAAAGGAAAATAATGCACCTCCCACGCCTAGATTCAATAGATACTATTACAACTGTCAAAAATTTAGACATAGAGCACAAGATTGCATATCTAATGCTAAAAAAAATGGACATCAAAGACACAAGCAAAAGCACCATGAAAGGGTAACACCTACAATTGGGATTATAACACATGGAATATTTGTCATTACTATGGTGAGTATGGACATGTTCCAAAAAACTACATAAAGACACATTTCAAAGGTAAATCTAAGAGTTGGATGAATGGAAGCCTAGTTTGCTATAACTGTTTGAAAATTGGTCATACTAGGAAAGATTGCAAAACAAGAGTACCTACTCCTACTATTGAGGAAATAAGAACACAGATAAACCAAACATGGGTAAGAAAAATAGAAATGAGCAATAGTGAAGCTACTGAAGCCGAGGTCACCCAATCCAATGGATCAGATGATCCCACCATCACTAATTAAGAAAAGGATGGTATGTAAGGAATTGTGTTTATATTTCATATATTTTATCAGTTCCTAACACATAATAGTGTAATAGTCCATATCTGCATATAACAAGATGCATCAGGACATATTTTGAGTTATGTAGCATACAAATTCTAGTGTGCTAAAGGCAACAATATATTTCTAATGTATGCCAAGTAAGTTTTGTTTGACGACCGAGTGGCAAGTGAATTTCATGAGTCGGCTGAGGATAGCTGTTTGGCACTCACTCAATAGAAAGAACATTTAATGTTGACCTAAATTTTGACTGTTGGAGCCTATATAAAGGAAAGAGCTATTTCATTTCTTCTCATCATGCGATTAAGAATTTTATAAGAGAGATTGTGCATTTGTGAACTTCAACTTAGCAAAAAAAATTTGAAGATTTCTACAGCGTGCCATCGGCAACCTTTTTTTGGAAAGTGCATATTTTTCTACTTGCCGAGGTACTCTGTTCGTGATCTTTGAAATACTATTTTTTGGAGAAAATGGCCACAAGTTCCTCTGCATATCGAAGAGAATGGAAAAGGAATTGCTAAATGTTTAATTGGTAAGGAGCGACACCTGTGCGCCTCCTAATTTCAGTGCAGTTTCTGAGAGTGCCATCAAGGGTGATCTGACTAGAGCCCTATCATCAATTCCACCAAAGGTACTTATGATCCACGATATCAGGTCATGCTAATAGACATGTAAGATAAGTGAAGTCATATATCATGAGCTTAGGGCATCTTACAATAGATTATGCATAGACAAAGCCCTAAAAGATGAACATAAACACTTAGCCAAGAGACGTTTAACTTGTGCCCTAGACTTTTTGAGAGAATTCAGAATGGAATGGATCAAGATTATTCTGATTTGAATACACAACATGTACATATGGCTAGAGAATGGACCAGTCAAGATAACAAGAGAGATCATTCATCGAGTAACAGGTTATCCAATTCTAAACGGGATAATAACTATGAAGTGTCAGAGTAAAGAGAAAATAGAAGAACTCACTAGATTTGTTTGGAACAAAATAGGGATGAAAATCTCTACGATTATAGATTTGGAGCTTGATTTTGCAGTTAGGGTTATAGCTCATAAATTCTATCATTCAAGCTGACTGGATAGTGTCCCATGCATTGCAGTCGACCAGTCTTGGAAGATTGTGAAGAAGGATCATACATATGACCTTGTCGAGCTTCAACTAATGCAACTAGTTGAGAACCTTTTTTCAATCAAAAGGGCAAAGAGTTCAGTATGTAAATTTGGATCTCTACTCACTTGCATATTTTTCTATATACAGAACACTTTTCCTACTTTTGGAAACATAGTGTGGAAAATAGATAGACCTATCACTCAGTAAATCAATGCTTTTATTCAGCAATTAGGTTATAATTTTGACAATATTATGGGAACATAGTTTGTGGAATTCAAGAAAAAGATGAGGTTAAGGAGTAGAATTCCCAGTTCACTAGTTGAAAAACATTATGAGGATGTTTGTTTCCTTATAGACACATATTACACTTATGTGTAGGCAGTAGTGCTGAGGGTATCATGGCTAAGGCCATTACCTTATGAAGTAAACATTGATGAGACATCTACAGCAATAACAACTTTATTGGCAGAATAAATTGATAGTGCAGTGAAACATTTTGGAAACTATGAAGAAGCTAAGTCTAGAATCACTATGGATTTGAAGGCTGGCACTAAGGAGAGAAAGATGGAGATAACTTAGAGCTAAAGGAAATGGAGAGAGAAACCGCTACAGATCAAGCAGAAACTAAAACTAAAACCCAAGAGGAAACAGGTGATGTGCAAGTTACAAACTTGACAATGGATAGTCCAATTGACACTGCACTTAGAGAAGACATCAATGTGGATGTTGAGGATTAGAATGAGCTGGTAGACACAAGTATTCAATCACCTATTCAGGCAACTAAGGATAAAACAGAGAAAGAAGGAGAAAATGAGGTAATCAATACAAATCCACCTATTTTAGAGGTTGTACAAATAGTTTTAGGGAGTGAAGATAAGATGGAATAAATTGCAGACAATCCCACAGAACAAGAGGCTATACAGGTGTTGGTTGATCTAACACACTCTGCATCATCTACTCCCACTGCACCTAAAATAGGAAGTGTACCTGATCAGCAAGTAATCTTGACTCAGATGAAGGTAGCAAGTGAAATTAATATTGACAAAGGTAAAGATATCACTGTAACTGAGCCGAGTATCAACTCTTCAGAACTCAAAAGGAAGAAGTCACATAAGAGGAAGTCACCTAGTCCAAGTGTCACTTTGGATGAAGTGATTTTGATTCCTAATTGGGATATAGACAACTTGACATATGAGTAGATTCAGACTCTGCAAGACCTTTTGAAGAGGAAAAAGAAACAAGAGGAACTGAAGAGGGAACACCAAAAAAAGAAAGTATTACATGAGATAAAGGATATTTTTGTTAATGCTTTTGATATAATAGATGTAAATGAACAAACGTCAATACTGGAATAGTTAGTCCATATTGTGCAAAAATTTAATGATGAAAATGTTGAGTCAAATGAGAAGTTGCTACAATATTCCAAGAGAAAATTTGAGAACAAATTTTTGGAGAAGATATCAGCAAAGATTGCTATCAAACAGGTTGAACTTTCTTCTCTTATTAGTATTCTTGAAGGAGTTTCAAACAATGTTTATTCTTTGTATAAAAAGATATGTGATGTAGAATTCTTTACCAACGATAACCAACAGCTTATTGAGAAGTTGCAACTAGAATTGAAGTCAACCGGGAGTACATTGAGTATGGATGCTAGTTCTAGCTCCTTACATTTTGACAAGTTGACTCATGCACAGAGAAGATTAGCCAAGCTTATGGCTGAAGATGGCAGAATTAGAGAAAAGTTAATAACTATTTAGACTGCCTTAGTACCTCATCTGGAGGTTATACAAAAAGAAATTAAAGCAGCAAATGAATTAGTCAAGAGGGATTCTCATCTCTCTACAGAAGATAGTTTGGTAAGTCTAGCTGCCAAGCTATAAATTAAGTTACAAGTCATGAAGTTTGTAAAGGATAGTTGGGATACAGCATTTGCACTAACTTTACAGCTTCATAAGTCATTTTTGGATAAGTATAAATTGACCCCTGTAGCTATTAGTGACAAAAACAAGCGGGAATCAAATAAGGAAATGGATAAAGATGTGCAGAATTAGGCATAATATTTTGTATGGCATGTATATTATATAATTATGAAGTATAATCTTAGGGGGAGTACATTGTGTACTTAGTAAAATATTGTGAATGTAAATAAATGATAAGTTTGTTTTTTCCACTAATATCAAAGGGGGAGATTGTTGATCTCTAAGTTTTGTTGATCATTAGTGTCCCAAACTTAGTCATTTATCTAGGCAGGTTAGTTGGTCATCACTTCAGCCGGGCTATCCAGTATAGGCCGAGCAATCTGGCATAGTCATTGCTGAGCAGATAGTGATTGTCGAGTGACTCGGTAATCAATCAAAAATTGATCATGTTCATGCTGAGCGCTAGAGTCTTAATGTGCCGAGCAAGATAGGTTTGACATATATGTTTGGAATCGCACAAACTTGAAGGTAAACCATTTTGGGCTGACCAGTTCATGTATTTAATGATTTCAACAAAGTTAATTACGCATTAATTATTTGATCCCAATGCGTGGTATGGAGCCAATCAAAAAATTGGAATGCCTAAGCGGCATAAGAATTTGATCATGATCGTTAATCTAGATCTAATTCCCAGATTTGTGAAGTATAATAAGATTTCTTCTTAAACCCTAATAATGGTGTGTGAGTGAGAGATAGAGAAGGTGTATGCGTACATGAGAGATGTACAAAGGGCTATGTTGATAGAATAAGCATAGATCTAGTAGAGTGAAAGAGAAATGAATAGTAGAGTAAACACATATCAGATTATTAGATCAGAGAAGGTATTGGAAAGAGGAGATCCGTTATTAGCATCAGAGTGCATAATGAAGGATCAATTCTTGAGACATTCTAACCAGTGTAATAGGTGAAATCTCTTAACAGAGTGGTTCTAACAGACCTTTCTAAATCTCTTAGCTGAGTGCTTACTTTTTTGTAAGTTTAAATCATTTTACAAGGTAGATTGTAATGATCTAAAGCTCTTAACTAGGAAGACCTTTAACCATGTAGCTTACATATTGTGATCAAACTTTGTAGCCCCAACAGGCACACTTTATTGTTGTAGTAGTGGAGATCTTTGTGGGTATCATCCCCACCCCAGTTTTACCTTATTGGGTTTCTAGGTTACCAAAATTCTGTTATCTTGAGTTATTTATTTACTTTCATGGGTGCTACTAGTTGATAGTTCAATTATATTTATGCATGGTTGTGAATCATTTTTATTTTAAATGATAAAATTTTAAGATCTGATTCACATTTATTTTCAATGGAACTTGTTCTAGGATGTTTTTATGCATTGGTAAAAAATTTAAAAAACTCTAATATGGATATTTGAGTAGGGGTATTTTGCAATTGGTCCACTATATTGTATTTATTAGAAGTGGATGGTGGTTTAGAGGTCATCCCACACAAAGTGACTTTAGCTTGAATTCTTGCGATTGCTATTGTAACTGAGGATTGCACCCGAAAGAGCTAAGTGTGAAACTCAACAATCCTGTGAAACATGGGAATACTTTCAGGTTGTGGGAAACCTAAAATGGAAGTAGACCTCTAGATTAAGGGTTGTCTTCCCCTTGAATCACCTTAAACTCAAACTAAACTTTTAGGAGGAAAGGGAGAGAGAGAGAGAGTGCATGAATTGAAAATTTGACTTAAAACCTAGGTGATTCACCAAAACTTTGAAGATCCACAGATTGTAAAAAATGCTCACAATATGACTTAAACACAACTTAGAATTCATAGATTTGTCCTAATTGTATTATTTATTTTGAGAATAACAAGGTGCAGATTGTCAATGAGAAGGAAATGAAAGAGTTTCATAACTCAAACACTTATAAAGGCACACAAATCAGACTTTAGGAAATATTATGTGTTTTCTAAACATCAAATGAACAATATGCCAAGTAGAGGATTAACTTGATTCATAGTAACCTGATCAAAACTCATTAAATAATCTAGAAGACAAGAGGAAAAAGAGGATATTTGTTTTGTATTCAACCAAAAGGAGTTGGAAAACAAACTACTTCTTAGAGCTACAAGCATTCAAATCTCAGAGTGAGAGAGAAAGAAAGAACCGCCTCTACACAAAAATGAGAGGTATATATCAAATGCTGGGATATATTTGGAAATATGCAATTTGTAGGTTCACCAACATGTTGCCCAAATCTGATTGTTATGCTCCTAGATTTGTAGGGTAGGTGAGAGAAAATTCCAAAATCATGCCTTAACCATAATTCCTTTACCAAATTGGATCTGCCCCCCCCCCCCTAATCATGCTTGGTAGGTATCATTGACAAAGTGATTTATAAAACATCACTTATTAGTCATTTACAAAAATAATTGCATGATTTTTACAATAAATTCATCCCATCATAGTCCTAATATATCCAAAATATAATGACACCTGGGTGGAGAATATTACATTTATTTGTTTCTTGCCCCTAAAATTTCATTAAAACATCAACATACTTCTCCCCTAAGGAAGACCAAAACCATTTTCAAAAACCCACCATATATGTTATAAAAACATATTTTCAAAGGCTTTATATTTAAATGCTAAATAACCCACCTTTACCATATTTTATTTTTCACTTAACATAGTTTCAAATATTAAAAAAACATGACCCAAAAATACCATAAAACATATGGTTTTCCATCCTTCATCGAATCTACAAGAGGAAACACGGTTTTGTGCCCTAGTTGTTGTTTGAAATGGAAAGGAAGTTTATTTTTGGAAAGTTGCAGCTTCTTGGAACAAAATTCTTGGCTTTTCTAGAGTTTTGACAATAGTATTAATTTGTGGTAAGATATTCATTCATTGCATCTTGATTTTTTATGAAGATGAACTCTTTTCTCTACATGATTTATCCTCCATCGAGTTGCATCTATTTTGCATCTTTGTTGGGACTTTTCTGTGAAGAATCCTTATACTGCTTTCATTTGTTGTTAAAGGCCGCGGGCTATAGACATTTTCATTTTTTAAAATGTTGTTGTTATACTATTTTCATTTCTTGTTCTAATATTGAAAACATCTTGGGAATCATTATGGTTCTATTCTCCTCTTGCAATGTATGTTTTGATTCCATGGAAGATGGCCTTTTTGCATTGAAATGTTATTTGTGGATGCACATAAGCTCTTTAATGTTGTTACCATCATATTTTCTCATTCTTCTCTATCATGTATGCAGATTTTGGTTAAAAATATATGTTTTTCTCTCCATAGAATAGGACGTTTTACATTACTGTGTTGTTTTACTAGAAATAAATTCTTTAAAACATGTTTCTATATGCTTGTATCTTCATTTCCAATCCACAGAAATTGGCACTTTTTCATTGTAATGTTGTTTGTACATGTGGTAATAAATTTCTGGAAGTTACCTTGTTTTACTCCATGACGTGGGCTTCACGCTTGTTGTTCTCTCATTGTGAATGCATTAATTTTATTTTTCCTCCATAGATGATAGAGTTTTTGAATTATAATATTTCCTATGGACTAGAAATGCATTAAAACATGTTGCCTTTTTCTTGGAAGTACATTTTTAATCCACATAAATTGGTGTTTTGTTTTTTACTTACTTACCATAGGTCGTGGGCTTCATGCATTGTTGTTCTAGATGAATTTGGCCTCCTTTGCTTCCATAGATTGGGGCATTTTTTCATTACCTAGCTTTCTGTGGAAGTACTCTGGAATATTTGGACTCCATTGAAGTTATGTATTGTTATTTTATAGATGCATTTGAATGTAACTCTTCTCTATTTGCTTGATTTTTGTTTTGAAACTAGCTCATGGAATTATTGCTTCTTAAATTTTTTAATGCCATCATTTGGATCCACAGGAAGGGTCTCCATGAAGCTATAATGTTGTCATGGATATTCAAAACACTTGTTACAGTCACCCACCTTGTTGTTATACTTTTGAGGCCACGGGCTTATGGCTGTATTTTGTAATTTTGGAACATGTTTACCTCTTTTGCATCCATAGAAATAAGTGCCATGATGTTGCAATGTTATCCATGGGTGAATCTTGCAATGTTGTGGCTCCATTATTATTCTTCTAAGTTGTTCATGGGTGCATAAGGATTTTTTTAATGTTGCTATTTTAACACTTTAATTACCATGCATCATTGTTGTTGTAACATTGTTGTTAGATGCATTTGAATCAAGTAGTTGTTGATTCTTCATTTTTTGAATAGACTTGGAAGTAGAAGGAGCACATCCATGTTGTCTTAACAAGCTATATGCAGAATTTAAACATGGATATCATATTTTCTTGCTTTAGATCTCCTATGTGATGCATTTCCTGAACTTACATGTTGTTTTATTTCTTTCTCACACATGATATGCATGCATAGATTCACAGATTCATATGCAAAACACCATACCTCTTTCTACCCTGAACTTTGGAGGTTCATGCATCATTTTTGTTGTGTGTCGCCAAATGTTGAGATCCACCATGCTATGTTGAATTTGCAGAATGTGTCACATGTATCATTCATTTCTTGTGTCTTCATACACCAATGTTGTACCTTATCTTATTCATTCTAAATGTTTCGTGGTTACTATTGTTTCATTCTATTTTCTCCTTCTGGATCAGTGCTCCTCCTTGTGACTGTTAGGATAATCAAAAACCTTATTTTTGATGGGGCTTCTGATAACCCTAACCAGTTTCAATGTAGGGTACTAAGAGGACCCGACATCCGATCATGGGTATTTCTGCCCTGTCAATGTGGACTCTATCAAGAAGATTTGAGGACTTCCTAATAGTGCCCACATTACAGAGCAACATCATCCATTGTTTTTTTTGGAGAGTATTCATCTTCATAAGTGTTCTTCCCCATGCATAGTTGTTCTTTAAAGGTGGCTTGTGATGGTTTCCATTAAAGACTTCATGTGCATGAGTAAGGAAATTTATCACACATAAATGTAATAAAACTACTTCTTTTGTACCTACACATGGAACAAATAGATTAGAAAAACATTGTTCCTTGTTTCCTTTGCAGCATTGTGGTGAGTATGTTCATGCCTGAAGCATGGTTTCCTTCCCTTGATGTATGGCTGATTCCATGCATGCATGACTTTAAGTGTATGTAGATAACAACCTATCATGTATTTCTTAGATCCATTGGATCTAACCCCATTTCTTATTTTTCTTTCAGGTTCTATATCCAATCAGGAGCACACTGGAGTCACACCCAAGCCAACCTCTCTCCTTTTCTTTAGGAAATGTCTGGTACCTTTTCATTTATGTTCAATTTATTTTGTGCATGTGTGTAATTAGCCATAGATTTCTAGGAGTTGGCTATGCTCACGGCCTGTGTGAGCTTAGATACATGCTTTATTTCCCTTATGCACATACTTGTTATTTATGTTCAAACTAAATATGA
The DNA here is from genome assembly GCA_018584345.1 of Thuja plicata. Classification (NCBI taxonomy): domain Eukaryota; kingdom Viridiplantae; phylum Streptophyta; class Pinopsida; order Cupressales; family Cupressaceae; genus Thuja; species Thuja plicata. The sequence goes on along the minus strand of MU228460.1, from coordinate 1,037,520 downwards.
TCCAATGTGTATATCATTTTATTTCCTGGATATCTTAGTTTCATCCTTTCCTTTATGTACTTTTCATTTTCATCTTTTAGGAAACAAACACAGACTTAATTCAGATCACTAATAATGTGCAAACTAGGTTATATAGAAACTCACCTAGTAATTAGGCTAACAATCTTAACCAATTGAATGAACATAAAATTGGGTAACATTTCTGGCAACCTCAGCTAAGTGCTTTCCTTCTATGTACCTGTTGTCACTTAGGTTTGCACCCTTGCTGAAAGCTTCTCTAACAGCAACCTAGTGAAACATGGAATCAACCTCCAAGCTGTGGGACTTGAACTACGAGGTTGAATCTCCAGAGAAGGCCGGCTTCC
>MU228460.1:1007261-1032312 GCA_018584345.1 Thuja plicata | reverse complement strand
TAACACAACTTCTACCACATGATTCTTAGCAAACATGTGAAGGTCAGAGACTAAAATTACCACAAGGGAAGAGAAAACTTCACAATACAGTAATCCAAGCGAAATAGACACAACCCACAATGAACCAGAATCAGCTTGATCAATAAGGGGTAAAACATCTACACATTCATTGATTGCAAAAGAGGATAAACATGAATTATACCAAATGAGGCACAAGGTAATTACAATAATAGCAAGCTGTCATAGAATTAGAAGAGAAGTAGATGGATGAAAAGAATAGACACAGGAGCAAAAATACTACAAGTATCAGAAAGTTGGCAACAAAGCATGCCTTTCACATTCTTCCAACCCCCTATAAGATGAGTCTTGACTCATACTTATACTAATTGGAAGCCACCTGCAACCTTCTTGCAATAACTTTCGATCAGATCTTTTCATGTTTTGCCACCACTCAGCCCCTGAAAGTCATCACCTCAAAATATCAACATAAATGTCCATCTGCAGAAGCGGTCATATCCCTCTGGAAGAGTCGCAAAAGTCTTTGAAATTCAATAACTGCTCTGCAGACCTATCAAATGTATGCTCTGATCCCCCCAAAATCTGATTTTCCGCAAAATATCTTATTCTTTCCCTTCGAGAAGATCTGATCTAAACAAAGATGAGCCGACTGCCTCTTGCATAATCTTGTAATTAGCATACTCTGATCAAATCCGGAAATCCCTGCAAAAAGAACAAATCATCTCTGCTTTTTCGCTTACTCGCAGCCTCCCATACTCTGTTTCTGTTTCATGAGCGAGTGCGCGACGAGCTCTTTTCACTTGTTAATCGCTCAGTCGCGAGCACCTCTTGATTTATCTTTATTCACTGGCGAGTACGCAATGACGCTTTTCCTTATCGGTCGCGCACTCGTGAGCAGCATTCTTTTTAACTTTATGGCTCAGCGACTGCGCGACCATCTCTTCCTCCAACTCGTCGCAGACCCGCAAACCAATTTCCCTTTGTGTGCATTTGCCCGGCGACTGAGCGACAATGTGGATCTTCCAGCTCGTCGCGTAGTCGCAGGTCACTTCTTCTTTATTTTCCTTGCTCAGCGAGTGAGCGATGAGCCCTACTTTTTGCTCGTCGCACGCTCGCGAGCTGCATTCTTTTTATACCCTTTTTCTTGGCGACTGGGCGATGAACTCATCTGCTCCTTTGGTCACTCGGTTGTGGAACCTTTTGTCCTGTTGAAAATGTCAGTGCGACCGCGCGATGCATTCTTATTCGAGCTCGTCGCTCACTCGCGAGACAGCACCATATCATTTTAAAACACTTGCGAGTGCGCGACAAGCTCCATCCCTACTACGATCGCTCGGTCATGGACTTGCAACATTGATTTCTAAAGACATCGCGACTGAGTGATGAGCTCCCAGAACAACTCATTGCCAACTCACGCACTGCATTTCATTCCTCAATTTTGATTCGCGACTGGGCGACGACAGGAATTACAACTCGTCGCGAACCCGCAGACGGAAAAGACCTTTTCAAAAATAGATCGCGATTGCGCGACGACTGCGATTGGCAGCTCGTCACGCACTCGCGCAATTGAATGGCTTGAACATAAAATCACCGCGACTGCGCGATGAGACAAGAATGAGAGTTTTAAAAAGGATCTAGCCATTTTGGGCGGGAAAAACACAGGGGATGGCCAAATTGCATGAAAATGGAAAATTTGGTCAACAGTACCCTTTTTGGCTAGTTGCCTTCATCATCCATTGGGATTAGAGTCCTCTGGTTTCCACCACTGAAACTTTGCTCAAACTCTAAAAAACAACATCTCCTCCTCCTGACAAAATGAACTAAATGCCCGAGATATGTTGGTATTATTCTGAGAGATTCATTTTGTGAGTATGAATGGTTTGTATCAGTGGGTCTTCAGCTCACTCATACCAATCACTTATGCTTTCTTGATGAAGCTTTTAGAATGGAATCAATGTATCTCTGGCTTATTTCTAACAACAAAAAACTAGAAACACAACTAAAACTGAAACAAAATTTGTGCCACAGTACTTAGGTAACACAGACAACAGAAACTGAAACATCTAACTACTATTGTACATGGGGTAGTACTTTAACCTCATTAACATGGTTTGAGGTGAATCCAATTCACAATAATGGGCAATTCTTCTCCCTCCATGGAAGACAACTGGAAGGCATTATCAGCTTTACATCCTATGACCATGAAAGGTCCACTCTAGATTGCATCAAACTTAGTATGCCTCCCAAATTTATTCTTCAATTCATCCCATTTGAGGACCAAGTCTCCTTCCTTGAAAACTTTGGGCATGGAATTCTTGTCAAATTTTTTCTTTATCTAAGCCAGATGGATTTCTAGGTTCTCCAATGCTAGCTTCCTTATCTCCTCAAGTTCCATCAATTCAGCAAGCCTTACTTGCATGGAATCTTCCTGTACTAGCTCAATTTCCTTGATTAAATTTAAAGTAGGTAGCTCAAAAAAAAAGGAACTTTATCTTCCTTCCCATAGAATAGAAAGTATGGAGAGTTACTTGTGGATCTCTTAGGGGTGATTCTCTCTACCCACATGGCTAGCTTCAACTTGTTGTGCCAATCTCTTTGATTCCCTTCAATAGTTCTCCTAATGATTCTGATCAGGTTCTTGTTTGTTGATTCTTCTTGGCCATTACCCTGAGGGTAATAGTTAGATGAAGTATGCAGGATGATGTTATGCTTCAATTCCCATTCTGAAATCTTCATTCCTAGGAAGCCCAGTGCATTGTCTGACAATAGAGTCAGGTGTTTCAAATCTTGCTACCATATCTTGGTATAAATTGAGGACAGATCCTTCAGTTGCATCCTTTAGTGCTATGGCCTCTGCCCACTTAGTGAAATAATCTGTGGTAGTGAGGATCCAATTGTGTCTAGAAATAGAGGGTGAGTTGATGGGGCCTATGAAATCTAACCCCCACTTCATGAAAGTTTGATCCACCTTAATAGGATGCAATGGTAGAGCTTCTAGCCTCTGCTTGCCTGCAAATAAAGCATTGCTTTTATATTTTCTTACCCAGTAAAAAGCACCGTTGTGTAGATCAAGCTAGTAATATCCTACCCTCGTTACTTTCAGGGTAGTAGTTCTTGCTGCAAAATGACCTCTGGATGCTCCGTCATGGAATTCTTCAAGAATTCTGTCCATCTGATCTGGTTCAACACATCTTAGAAGGACACCATTCTAATCCTTTCTATATAGAATATTATCTAGAATGATAAAAGGAATGGCTTGCAGCCAGAAGTACCTTCTCTTGGCTCTGTCAAGGCCTAGGGGACACTCACCAGTCAGGAGATAGTACTTCATCTCTATTGTCCAACTTGAGGGGGTTGCATCCTGATTCATTAGAACAGCATCTGCTCCTTGTTGATTGTTGTCTTCTTTTCCTTCTACCATTTTCTCACATAGTTCCTTTCCTCTTACTAACTTATTGACTTTGATTTGATTGTCATATTCCATTACTTTAGTAACCCATCCTTCTCTCTTATGGCTCAAATCTTTGTTTAAAAGAAAATCTTTAATGTGGGGATGGGAAACCATAAGATGAACTACATTATTTGAAAGAAAATGTCTAAACTTTTTCAGACTCCTTATCGGGACTAAGACATGATTTTCCATAGAGGTATAGTTTAGTTCATATCCATCCAATCCTTGGTTGTAGAAATCTACTGGTTTCTCCTTCTTCTCATCATTCTGTTGAACCAATATGACAAATATATTGTCAGCATTCCCAAATGAATAAAGAATGAACTCTTTTGAAAATTTTGGATTTATCAGAGTAGGAGCAGAGGATATTGCCTCCTTTACTTCTTCAAAACACCTTTTACCTTCATTTTTCCAATGAAAGACAACATTATTTTTGATCATCTGTGTCATTGGCTTCAGCAACACTGCAACATTCAGTATGAGTCTCCTCAAGAAGTTGATTCTCCCCAGGAAGCTTTGAATCCCTTTGTTATGTGCTAGCAATGGTAGTGTCAGGATCACACTTATCCTTTCAAGGTCAATAGTTGTACCCTCTTTGGAGATAATATGCCCAAGAAGTCTACCTTCATGAAAAGCAAAAAGGCACTTCTTGGGGTTCAAGGAGACTCCAAATTCTTTGCACCTCTCAAAGATCTGCTTCAAATGGACCAAGTGTTCATTAGTATTCTTTGAGAAAATAGTTATGTCATCTAGATAGACTAGGAAAAATTTATACATTAAGCTGGCAAAGGCCATCTCCATGGCTTTCTGGAAAGTAGAACCAACATTAGATAACCCAAAAGGCATTTTTTTGTATGCCATGGTGCCCCATTTGGTTTTGAAAGTTGTTTTATACTGGTCCTCCTCTTTCACCAAGATCTGGTTATAACCACAAAAACCATCTAACAATGAAATTATGTCAAGTCATGATACTAATTATAGTATATGTTCCATAGATGGAAAAAGATGGTGATCCTTCAATGAAGCTTAGTTTAGATCTCTGAAATCCACGCACAGTCAGACCTCACCACTCTTCTTCTTGAAATGCACTAAGTTAGAAACCCAGGAAGTGTGATTAATAGGAAATATAATGTTAGCCTCGATCATTTTGCTTAACTCAATTTTCATTAGTCCCTCTAACTTAGGGTTTATAGTCCTTTGTTTATGTCTAACAAGCTTAGCACTAGGCTCAAGTTCAATGGTGTGCTAGGCTAAGTCAGGGTCAAATCCTTTCAAATCATGGTATTCTCATGCAAATACATCACTGAATTCTTGGCATAATGAAACAAATGCTTGTTGTTCAGGTTGTGTACATACCTTCCCAAGTTTTAGGAACTTATCCTGGAGTATCTCAACTAGTTGGTAGTGTTCCTCTTTTACTCCCATGCTTGCCTTTTCTCCACTAAGCTGATCGTCAGAGTTTAAAATAGACTCAAGGGTGACCAACCCTTTGAGCAACTTGTTAGTTTTTAATTGCAATATCTGGTCATTGTATTGATGGGCATGTTTACTCTTATTAGCATTAGAAAATTCAGCTTCTTCCATAAAAAAACTTAAGATCTTCTGATCACTTTCAAAAATCTTCTATCTCACCTGGTTATCTAGGACTAAAGGTCTCACCAGGATCTTCACATACTGTTGCATCCTAGTGTTGCTAACTTCTTTAGGAATATCATATTCAGCTCCCATTGAAGCTAGCATGTTTTCTTGCTTGTTATGATCTCTTGGAACAGAGATTAGATTAAAAGCATCAAAACCTTTAATCAGATCCCAAACTATATGCTTATACATCTTTAGCACATCATTTTTAGTGAGGTTTGTGTTCTGAATCTAATTAACTATCAACTCACTATCACCAATCTTGCTTCTGGTGCCATCAAAGAACAGTTTCCATAGGTCATTCTTTTGTTGTTCTGGATCCTCTTTCTTCATAAAATTTGGGATCACTGCATTCTTCTCATGAATGATGTACATCTGTATGCTAGACACTTCCATGTTTCTAAAAGGATCATCTTCTAGGTTATCTTCTTCCCACTTATCCAAGACAATATCTAGGACACTCTCAGTAGTGGTCTCTGTTTCTGAAACAACAAGCTCTGACTCATGGAATGTCAGGTTGGCATTGATGGGGCTAGGTGTGTAGGGCTCTACATGGTCTTTTGCAAAGGCTTATAATTTAATTCTGACCCTTGCACCATACCTAGTTCTAAAATACAGATGAGACCAATGTGAAGAGAGGTACCCACCCAACTTGGCAGTAAAATCTTTTCTAATGCAAATGGAAAAGTAGGGTGGTAGGTCAATAACATAGATGTCTTGGGGAATTTAAAAGTTAGGACACTCATGCAAGGTGAGGCTTAGGTTCTTTATCACTCCAATTTTATTGACTAATGACCCATCTAATTGGACAACAGGTCTATCTAGAGGCTCATAGGATAATCCTAAAGTGTCAGCCAATTGCTTAGGTATAACTGAGCTACTTGCTCCTGAATCGATCATACATTTGTGTATGAAAAACTTTCCAATAACAAGAATGACATAGAAGGGAGGAGGCTTGACTTGTGAAGTTTGTTGTTTATTTGTGGGATTTATTCTATCTTTTACATTATGTTCCTTCTGAGACACATCAACCATTAAAATCTTAGGTTTCTCTACAACATCCTTATCAGTCAAAGAAATCTTAGATAAAGCATCTAACATCAATTCCTTTTCCCCAGGAATGGCTAAAGTATCTAGCATGGGTACACTTATAGAATTTTTCTTCATTTTATCAACAATATTGAAGGAACCTAAGCTTACCTTTGGTTGTCCTTTTCCTATAGCCACCTCTGGTTATGTTGGTATAGGTTGTACCACTGCTTTCATAGTCTCCTTGGCTGGTATAGATTGCCCTTGAGGAAATATTTGAGCAACCTTGGGTTGAGAAACCACCACCAGGGGTTGTTGGCTATTTGAAACTAGTTGTTCTACCTCCATATCCCTCTTCTTAGATCTTGTATTGGCTGAAACTAGAGCATAATTTTGGTTGTCATTGAAAAATATTTAACCCCATAGACCTCCTCGCTCTGCCAGTTCATGAGAACCACATCAGGTGCACTATGCTCACTTGGGCTAGCTAACTGATTATGTTGCATTTGAGGCTCTTGTGGTTCTTCTGGCTATGCCATAACATTTTTTTGTGCCACAAGGGTTTGACCAAATCCATTGGGACAAAATCCTTGAATGTGTTGTTGGTTGCATGGGCAATTCCACTCATAGTCTTGGGTCATATTGTTTTATGATACAGGAATAAATTCTCTAGAAGCACTAGGAGTATTATGATTGTAGGCCTGGTTGTCTCTTTGGTTATAGTTCCTCACTTGGAATTTTTTTCATGAATGGTAAGGAGGTCTATTCTATTGGTATGGGGCCTGAAATGGGGCTTGGTAAAGCTTTTGGTAGGGCTGTTGGTTAGATTGAGACTACTTCCTTTTAAGAATAACCAGTTCATTAGTAACACTTTGCAAGGTCTTTTTTATTTCATTCATCTCTTGAGACTGGTCTACAACTGGAGCTGGGATAGGTGGAATAGAGTCAGAGGCCAAGATTGCTTCAGGAACAGGTTGTAATTCTAGAAAGATGGGCATTGGAGGCCTTGGGGCTAATTTCCCTTCTTGAATGAGGCTATTCTCTACCCTTATGTCAATATCAAAGGCTACTAGTAAGTTATCCCCTCCCATAGACTGGATCATTACTAAAATATCACTATTAAGGGACCTCAAATAATATAGGAAAGCATGCTGGTTTGAAGGCCTAACTGTTGCAGGGATTCTTTTCCATGTCCTCTAGAACCTAAAATTGAAGTTCATCATATGCTCCTAGGGTGACCTCTTTATAGTAGTCAGATACTCTACTAAAGAAAGATGGTCAGACTTATCTTCAAACTGGGCAATAAGGGCAGCACCTAGATCATCCTAGGTTGATATAGAGTTAACCAATAGACCCCTAAACCATTGCAAGGATTTACCTTTGAATGATGCTTCCAATAACCTAACAGCAACATTATCATGAGTGATGTGATAAAGACCACAGAGGGATGCAACATCTCTTATATGTTCTATGGCTGAGGTCTGATCCTCTCCGATAAAAATTGGCAAACTTGTAAGGGCTCCCATAGGTATGTCATTATAATATTGTAAATTTAGAGGGTTACCTTGGTTAAAAGCCACAAAAGGTTGATTTCTGGCCATAGGTGGATTTAGGAGAACTTGAACTACTGGGAGCACTTGAGATAATACATGGAGTGGTGGGATAGCAAAACTACCTGCAGGGATATGACTAGGAAATGTAGGCTAAGATGTACTAGGTTGGGGTTGAGTGCTCTTGGTTGTCTTTTCTCTTTTCTTGGATGAAGGTAACTCCTTGTACTCAAAAGGATTCTTGCTCTGTCTGGTTGGTATCTTGTTCATGTGCTAACAAGGCTGATCTGCATAAACAAGATTAGAGTTTCTAAGTATGATACTTCATAAATCACAATAAGAAGATAGCTATTTCTCATACCAAACAATAACTCATATGATATCTTCTAGAATACTGACTCAAAATTTTGTCCCACCAGGCATGCCAAAAACTATTGTCACTGAGGATTACACCTGAAAGAGCTAAGTATGAAACTCATCAATCCTGTGAAACATGGGAATACTTTCAGGTTGTGGGGAACCAATAATGGAAGTAGACATTTGGATTAAGGGTCAGCTTCCCCTTAAATCACCTCAAACTTAAACTAAACTTTTAGGAGGAAAGGAAGAGAGAGTGCATGAATTGAAAACTGGAATTAAAACCTAGGTGATTCACCAAAACTTTGAAGATCCACAGATTGTAAAAAAATGCTCACAATATGACTTAAACACAACTTTGAATTCATGGATTTGTCCTACTTATATTATTTCTTTTGAGAATAACAAGGTGCAGATTGTCCATGAGAAGGAAATGAATAAATTTCACAACTTAAAGACTTATAAAAGCATACAAATCAGACTCTAAGCAATATTATGTGTTTTCTAAACATCAAATGAAAAATATATCAAGTAGAGGATTAACTTGAATCACAGTAACTTGACCAAAACTCATTAAATAATCTAGAAGATAATAGGAAAAAGAGTATCTTTATTTTGTATTCAACCAAAAGGAGCTGGAAAACAAACTGCTTCTCAGAGCTACAAGCATTCAAATCTCAGAGTGAGAGAGAATAAAAGAACCGCCTCTACACAAAAATTAGAGGTATATATAGGATGAACCCCAAAATCTGCATTCCCAAGGATTCTGGAAAACATCATGTCTAACTCCACCAAATTTGGAATCAAATGGTGGGATATATCTAGGAATTGTAGGTTCACCAACATGTTGCCCAAATCTAAATGTCAGGCTCCTGGATTTGTAGGGTAGGTGAGAGAAAATTCCAAAATCATGTCTTAACCATAATTCCTTTACCAAACTGGATATGTTCCCCCCTAATCATGTTTGGTAGGTATCATTGACAAAGTGATTTATAAAACATCACTTGTCAATCATTTACAAAAATAATTGCATGATTTTTACATTAAATTCATCCCATCATAGCCCTAATATATCCAAAATATAATGACCCCTAGGTGGAGAATATTATATTTATTTATTTCTTGCCCCTAAAATTTCATTAAAACATCAACATACTTCTCCCCTAGGCAAGACCAAAACCATTTTCAAAAACCCACCATATATATTATAAAAACATGTTTTCAAAGGCTTTATATTTAAATGCTAAATAACCCACTTTTACCATATTTTATTTTTCACTTACCATATTAAAAAAAAAACATGACCCAAAAATGTCATAAAACATATGGTTTTCCATCTGTTTTAACACTTTAGTTACCATGCATCATTGTTGTTGTAACATTGCTATTAGATGAATTTGAATCAAGTACTTTTTGATTCTTCATGTTTTGAATAGACTTGGAAGTAGAAGGAACACATCCCTGTTTTCTTAACAAGCTATATGCAGAGTTTAAACATGCATATCATCTTTTCTTGATTTAGATCTTCTGTGTGATGCATTTCCTGAACTTACATGTTGTTTTATTTCTTTCTCACACATGATATGCATGCATAGATTCATAGATTCATATGCAAAACACCATACTTCTTGCTTCCCTGAACTTTGGAGGTGCATGCATCATTATTGTTGTGTGTCGCCAAATGTTGAGATCCACCATGCTATGTTGAATTTGCAGAATGTGTCACATGTATCATGCATTGCTTGTGTCTTCATACACCAATATTGTACCTTGTCTTATTTATTTTTAATGTTCCATGGTTATTTTTGTTTCATTCATTTTTCTCCTTCTGGATCAGTGATCCTCCTTGTGATCGTTAGGATAATCAGAAACCCTATTTTTGACGGGGCTTCTGATAACCCTAACCGGTTTCAATGTAGGGTACTAAGAGGGCCTGGTATCCAATCATGGGTGTTTCTTCCCTATCAATGTGGACTCTATCAAGAAGATTTGAGGGCTTCCTGACAGTGCCCACATTACAGAGCAACACCATCCACATTTTGTTCTTGAGATTCTTCATCTTCATAAGTGTTCTTCCCCATACATAGTTGTTCTTTAAAGGTGGCTTATGATGGTTGCCCTTATAGAATTCTTGTGTATGAGTAAGGTAATTTATCACACATAAATGTAATAAAATGGCTTCTTTTGTACCTGCACATGGAACAAATAGATTAAAAAAACATGGTTCCTTCTTTCCTTTGCAGCATTGTTGTGAGTATGTTCATGCATGGAGCATGGTTTCCTTCCCTTGATGTATGTTTGATTCCATGCATGTATGACTGTAAGAGTATGTAGATAATATCCTATCATGCATTGCTTAAATCCATTGGATCTAACCCCATTTCTTATTTTTCTTACAGGTTCTATATCCAATTAGGAGCACACTGGAGTCACACCCAGGCCAATCTCTCTCCTTTTCTTCAGGCAATATCTGGTACCTTTTCATTTATGTTCATTTTATTTTGTGCATGTGTGTAATTATCCATAGATTTCTAGGAGTTGTCTATGCTCACGGCCTAGGTGAGCTTAGATACATGCTTTATTTCCCTTCTACACATACTTGTTATTTATGTTCAAACTGAATATGATCCAATGTGCATGTCATTTTATTTCATCTTAGTTTGATCCTTTCCTTTATGTACTTTTCATTTTCAGATTTTAGGAAATGAACACAAACTTAATTTAGATCACTATTAATGTGAAAACTAGGTTATTAAGCAACTCACCTAGTAATTAGGCTAACAATCTTAACCAATTGAATGAACATAAAATTGGGTAACAATTGCATTAGCAGGTTCATTTTCTTTTTTGACTTTGATCATCATTATGTAAACTCTTTCATCATATATAGAAAGATTATTAATTATATTGTCTTATGTGTATGTGTAGTTAGCATTATTTCCTTGGTTACTTTTTGATGATTATCTTTTCTCATGGTTCATGAAAGGAGTTTTAAATGATGTATGATCTTCATTTGTTTTGTGTCCTTCAACTATTATAACACTATTGTCTATCAAATCTTGCAGGAAATGTTTTAATCTCATGCAATCATTAGTTTTATGTCCCTTGCTTCTATGATATTCACAATGATGTGAAACATTCCACCATGACAGTTTAACTTGGGGTACAAAATCTCTTGCCTCGGGTAATGTTATCACTATATTGGAAATAAGTGTCCTCAATGTTTTTTCAAGAGATCCACCCAATGGCATAGATTTCCTTCATGGTTGATATGATGGTGTTTGTTTAGGATTTTTTTTTCTTGATTTTTTTTTAAAGTGTTGTTTGATAGATTGAAAATGGGTTGTTTTCATTAACATTGTTTGCATCAACTACACCATCATTGACAATATTCTTGTTCCTCATCCAAAATTTGGGTTTATCATTGTTCATTTTATTGTTGGTATTGGTGTTATTACGAGGAGGACTCCTTGTATCCTTTTTATTTTAGATATTTAGTTCTCCTTTCCTTACCAAAGCCTCTTCATTTTTAATTCCATTCTCAATTAGTTTATCAAAATTTGGAGGACATTTTAATTGAAGCCTAAAGTCAATTTTGATGTTTACATTATTAATGAAAATATCATTTTTTTCTTTCTCGGGGATAGTTTGAGGATATTTCGCAAATAATCTTCTCCACCTTTGTAGAAAGATAAGGAATGATTTTCCATTATTTTGTTTAGTATTACACAAATCCAACATGGTTACTACATGTTCAATGTTATATGAACATTGTGTTGCATATTTGTGAACCAATTCTTCAAAGGACTTAATGGTGAGAGGAAGTTTTGAAAACCACTCCATGTATTATCCTCCCAAGCTTCTTGGGAATAGTCTCATCATGTAAGTTTCATTATGAGAAAACTACATACTTAAGCTGCAAAATTCCCTTATGTGATCACGCGGATCAGAAATTCCCATGTATTTGTCATATTTAGGGAGGTCACAATGTGGGGGAAATGAGATCATGTCCAAGTTTTTTTCAAAAGGATAGGGACATATGTCTTCCAAGGTGTATTTTTTTGTGGAAGTACCTTTTTGCATATCTTGAATTTTTTGTTGAAGAGCTTGCATTTGTTGTGTGAGTGTTGCTAATTGATTTTTTATCTTTCTTTGTCTTTAATTGATCAACATCATAATCATGTAGTATTTTAACACCTTGTTGAGCTAACAAAAGGAAATACCTTTCCTTATTAGATTCTAAGACCTTATCCATGAACTTGTGGAATTTTAGGTCTTGGCGGGCCTCTTTAAGCATTTCATCCATTAGTTCTTCATCACCTTGTTCTCTTCAAAATTGTTTATTAAAGTAATTTTCTGTATCATCCATGATTTCTTGTATTTGAGGAGTCTCTTGTTCTTCTTGATTTTTTATTTGCTTGAGATTTTTTTTTGAGCTCTTGTCAAGATAGGCACATAAATGATCAAAATGTGTCAATTGTGATTGCAAATTGTTAGTCGTGTTGTGTATAACAAAGCCAATTATTAATATAGATGTCTTCCTCTTGATAAGGCTATGTAAATCAATATTTTAAGTCAAGATTTGGGGATGAGGATGATATATCCTAATATTAAACCTTGTTAAAATTACTGATTTAGAAGAGTTAAACAACTATGTGTTAATATTATTATGAAAATATAAGGTGAAGTAAGTCAATTTTCAATTTGATATGATGTAGCTTTGTTTCTAATAATGTCTCAGTCTAAAAAGAATAAGCTCTGAAAAGGTTATTCAAATATAGTGTCAATTTTTTTGCAAGTGTACAGGATATGTCCATTGTTTCATATGCATTGAAGTGTATGTGTTGTTTTGTTTTGCAAATACATTGTTTTGAAGGTTATATGCACTACTTTGAGGGGTATATGTTCTATTTTGAGGTGTGTATGTGCTAAAACTGAGTATCTATGAACTAAAACTGATAGAATATGTGCTATAATAGGTAGTAAATAAGCTAATTTGAGGGTTATATATGTTACAAAAGGTGGTAAATAAGATAATTTGAGGGTTATATATGCTAAAACAGAAGGTGTATACACTGAAGGAGGGGGCATATGCTCTATACTACTTTTGATACAAAAATTTTGACAATTGTGAAGTATTTTGCAATTAATTTTATGATGTTTTGATTATTATTTTAGATTATTTTTTCGTCTTGTGATCATTAAAAAAATAGAAAGCAATATCAATCAGTTGTCTCTAAGTGTCTAAACATTGAGTGTATGTTCAAGACTTAAAATAAATCCTAATTTTTCACTAGTTTGTATACAACAAGACACTTCAAGAAAGCTACCTATGGTAATTTAGCTTAGTTATTAAAATTGGAGCCCACAACTTGGAACCCTTTCATCTCACCTAGCATGTCACTCCCAAAAGAGAACATGTGTGCATGTGTTTTTTCCTTTGCAAGAGCTAGTGGATTCCCCGTAGGAGTTCTTGCAATAAGCATTCAAACGGGGAGTTCACACATAATCTCAAGAGGGACATATGGTGAGTGTCTTTAAGAGATGTTCTTCCCCCTACTTGCACTGAGATTATAATAGCTTTTGGAGGTGATCCGGGTAGATTTCTATTTTAACAAGGATTTAGTAAGGATTCTATTCGAAACATCAAGGTACAATCTCCATTATAGATGACTCCCACCCTTGATAAATCAAGGTTTTGCACACCTTAAAGGTACTAGAGGAGAGCTATTCCCAAACAATTCCGTCAACCATAGTTTTCACCATGATTGTATTTTTATAATGGGTTGGATTACTTGGCGTTAGTCATTCTCACTTAGGTTTTTCCCTCTCACTTGGTTTTATGGGATACTTGGGAGATATACCTTCTAAAGATAAATGTACTACTTAAAAGTGAATGATGGGTCTATCTTTTTGGTCGCCCAATTAAGGGGAGAGCATATGTCTACCATCAAACGCACCAAGAGCATTGATTAATTTCCTTTTTAATTAATTTATATGATTACTTTAATGAAGATTTAAAAAAATTGATTAAATCAAATGAAAATCTCCATTCTATGCCTACAAAGAAGCATTAGTAGTTTCATTATAGATCTTCGACAAGAAAAATGGTACCTACAAGTCAGAAAAACACATATCATAATTCAAAATTTAAAATTATGCTAACTCCATTAAATGTGCTAAAACAGAACATCTATACGTTAATTTGAACATTAAATGTGCTAAAATGAATGTTAAATTCTCTAAACTGAATGTTAAATGTGCAAAAAAGAACAACAAATGTGCTATAGAAAATAGTATCTAGGCTACAATAAATAGTAAATGAGCCACTTTGTTAGTTATATGTGCAATTATATGTGGTATATGCATTGATCTATGCTTCTCATGAGCTGATTTTTTCTTCTTATGCACTAAACCATACTTTTATTTCTGAACCTGCGATGGAAAATCTGCACAAAATGATTAGAAAGGGGCATTTGGCCCCATGGTGGGTGCCATTAAATGTATGCTAGAAATTGTTTTAAGTAGTTGATCACTAACATACTAGTGAAATATTACAATGAGAGTTAGAATAAGCTCTAGCAATAAACAAATCTAAACTACCAACTCTCAAAATCGTCTAATTGTCCTCTATTCTTAAGGATCTATTTGGTCTTTTGAATTGTTCTCAGATTTGTACATGACCAGCAAGATGACTACCTAAGAAATGAGATTGTAATCATTCCAAATGAAGGTATGACTATAATTATGATGATTTTCCATGATGAAAGGCTATTATATGATGTAGATTAAGCTATGATACATGATAAAGATGAAGATCTACCATATTGAATGCAAATTAAGCTAAATGTGATGCAATAAATTAAACTAAAATGATGAATTAAGCATAATAATCTAACATGATGAGATAAAATCTAACATGATGCAAATGAACATGCTAATTTATTGAGCTAATATGCCTGTGAAATGAAAATAGCAGCAATTTGATACTAAAAGTGGGATCCTCATGTTGGAAAGATACAATAGAAAAAATTGTTGTTTTGTCATTGATGTCAAACCTTAACTAGTGAGACTACTGCTATCTGTTTGAGTACCATATATATTGATTAATGAAGAAGATTTGAAGGCAAGGATAACAACAAGACCAAGTGAAATGGTTGAGTTATGGGAAATCACAAGGGTACTTGATCAGTTGGCACTTTGGCAAAGTAATGTGTTGTTTATCTTTTGATGACAGTTTACTGAGAACAGTTTATGCCGAGAAAAGTTTGTGATGACCGAGCGCCAGTAAATTGCCGAGGAATCCAGTGATGGCCGAGCAGAAGAACACAATGTTGGTCGAGCAATAGTATTTTTGCAATTGTTGTGATTTGAGATCTATGGCCGACATAGTTGATTTTATTGGGATATGTAAAGTTAATTGAGGATAAGCACAATTGGTCTACACTATTTAAATGCACAAGTAACCGTAATTAATGGATGGATCAAAGATTTAATTAGTGATTTCTTTGGAGAATTAAATTAAATGTAAAGATAGAAAGATCCATTGGATATTACCTAACCTAGGATCTACAATCTTGATTAAGCGGCAAAGATTTATTTTACCTAGATGAAGAGGTATAAGATAACCTCAAGGGGTTATTCAGATGTGTGTGGAAGTTGTATGAGGTGTATGCGAGAGGATTGCATATTTAATTGACTGATTGGCATGATCTAGCAGAGAAGGCTAAACAGAGAAGCAAAGAGTTGCAAGAGTGATTGCTTGAAGGATTTCCAAGCAGATCTGAAGATTGAAAAGAGAATGGATGCCACTCAATGAATTAGCATTAGAGTTGAATTGGATCTGGATTTGCAAAGTAAGTTTTATGTATCAGATCACACCTGTTGATTACTTTCTAACCATTGTATTAGTCAAAATCCTTTAACTAGTTTTACCTAACAGTCATAGTATAAATCCTTTGAGAAAAAAGACATTTAGGTGGAATGTTCCAATTCCTCTAACAAGGCCACTCCTGACAGGGTGATTAAATCCTTTAACCAAGTCACATTTAGCAATGTGTTTTATAACCTTTAACAGGGTTGGCTCCTAACAGAGCTCACTTCATAAGAGTGAAAACTTGATAGCATGTTATTGGTGGTTTTTCCTAAATTGGGTTTCCACGTTAAATATTGGTGTCAACTTGTGTGAATGTTTATGTTATGTTTTACCGTTAAGTTTCTACAAGCTGATTACATTTGAACAGTAAAACTGCATATGTATGTTGTTGATTTATGCTATTGCAGTTGAGCAGATCTGAGTTGTTCAAAGTGGTATAAAGTTTAATTTGGTACATCTATACCTAAGGATAACTGATTCACCCCCCCTCTCAGTTATTCAAAATTCATTCTAACAATTGGTATCGGAGCTTTGGTCTCTTGAAAATAGTTTGAAGGTACTTGGAGCAAAAGATCAAGATGTATAAAAAGGAGGTACCAAAGTTGAACAAAGATAATTTCCCTGCATGGCAGAGTTTGATGAAATTGCATCTAGCTAGTATTGGTGATTATGCTAAGCACTATGTTGAACATGATTATGTAGCCCCCACTACACCTGCCACAGCTGCATAGTTAAGAGAAAAGCAAGAACACAATCAAGCAATGTTGGAGATTGCATCATCTCTGAAATATCGTGAGTTTGAAGACATAAAGAACTGTACAAATGCAAAGAAGATGTGGGATGCCCTATCAACCATCTATGGAGGTGATACAAATGTGATGAGAGCCAAATATAAAAGTTTAAGAGGTAAATTTGATGAAATGAAAATGCAAAAGGAGAAAGTATATTTCAATATTATGGTAGGATAAAGGAAGTTGTAAATGCTATTAGAGGAGCTAAGGGAACCATTGATGATAACACCATTATGAGCAAGGTACTAAGAACACTTCTTCCTTTATATGCTATTAGAGTCTCTGTAATTCAAGAGTTAAGATGTACTCCTAATAATAATTTGACTTTGGAAGGTCTGGTAGGAAGACTTGCTGCATTTGAGATGTCAATTTTTTATAACTACACTCCACAAGCTATTGAATCTGCGTTCAGATCCCATTTGGTCCTTAAAAAATCAAAGAAAGGAAAGAAATTTGTGAGCAGTGATAGTGACACTACAGATGATGATCTAGAAGAACACACTCATGGAAAATAGACTATCTAGAGGAAAAGGAAAATTCAAAGGTAAACTTCCTATCATTTGTTTTTCATGTAACAAAGTTGGTCATATTGCTGCAAGATGTCCTGATAAGAATGACAAAGATGAAAAAAGAGATAGAAAATACAAAGATAGAAAGGATGACTGAGACTTCAGAAAGTATAAAGATTACAAAGATAAAGGTAAGAAACCTTGTTACATAGCTGAAGAAGCTTCTGTCAGTGAATCTAACAATTCTGATGAAAATGATATAGAAGTTGTGTATGTTGCTATGAAAGATGATTATGATGATGATGATAAAACTGCACTAATTTATTATATGAGTAAAGGTGACCATTGGATTATTGACAGTGGTTGTTCACATCACATGACTGGTGATAAAGATAAATTTAAAACCTTAGATCAGTGTAAAGGTGGTTATGTTAAATTTGGTAATGATGCACCATGTCTTTTTAAAGGGAAAGGATCAATTAAATTGACTGACAAGATCAAATGTGACAATGTATATTGGGTTAATGATCTTAACTATAATTTATTGAGTGTTTCACAACTGAATACTTATGGTTACAGAGTTGAATTCCATCACAATAAGGAAAAGATCTATGATGCCACTGGAGAATTAGTTGGAAGTGGAGAACAAACAAAAGGTAACTTGTTCTATCTAGACTTAGCTGATGAGACATGCTTGTTTGCACAATATAATGATGTTTGGTTATGGCATAAAAGGTTGTGTCATGTAAACTTTGATAACTTGGTAAGCATAAGCAAATTGAAAAAGGTTAGAGGGTTGCCTAAGTTAAAGAAACCTGAAAATGCAATGTGTAAGCAATGTCAATTAGGAAAAATGACTAAATCTAGTTTCAAAAGCAAGACTCATACTTCTGAGGGAATTCTAGAATTGGTTCATATTGACCTTTGTGGTCCCATTGGTGATAAAAGTTACTGTGGAGATAGATACTTTATTCTATTTGTTGATGATTACTCAAGAATGATGACTATTATGTTTCTTAAAGAAAAATCTGATGCATTCTAGTTATTTAAGTGGTACTTGGAAAAAGTTGAAAAGGAGACGGGTAAAAGCCTAAAATGTTTAAGATCTGACAGAGGGGGTGAGTATATTTCTAATGAGTTTAATAGGTTCTGCAATGACTGACGAATAAAAAGATAGATTTCTACACCTAGGACACCACCACA
Organism: Thuja plicata; assembly: GCA_018584345.1. Lineage (NCBI taxonomy): Eukaryota > Viridiplantae > Streptophyta > Pinopsida > Cupressales > Cupressaceae > Thuja > Thuja plicata. The sequence goes on along the minus strand of MU228460.1, from coordinate 1,013,890 downwards.
AAATGGTATTGCTGAGAGAAGAAACAGATCTATAATGGATTGTGCCAGAACACTAATGATGGAGAAAAATGTTACACAGAAATATTGGAGAGAAGCTATAAGTACAGCAGTTTATACCCTGAATAGAGTACAAGTCAAGAAAGGTACTAATGCTACACCTGATGAGCTATGGTATGGGTATGGACCTAATGTAAGATATTTCAAAGTTTTTGGAAGCACATATTTCATACTAAAAGATAACAGAAATGGAAAACTTGATGCTAAAGGTAAAGAAAGCATATTCCTTGGTTATTCAACTAAAATTAAAGCATACAAATGTTTGAATTCTAACACTAACAAAATTGTGGAAAGTGCAAATGTTAGAATTGATGAATATGCAGAAAGAAATGAAGTTGAAAGCACACAGGAACCTGAAAGTTACAAATCATGTGTCTATATGGATGAGGAAGATTCTAGTGAATTACCTGAAACTGAGAAAGAGGTTGCTGAGCAACAAGTAGCACCTGCCGAGTCACAGAATGAAGCTGTCAGGCAACAGGAAGTAATTGCCGAGCTATCTAATTGAGATGTTGAGTCACAGAATCAACCTGAATTGAACATGAATGATCAATCTGAAGTAGAAAAAGAACCTAATATATCAAAGTATTTAAGGAGACACCATAAACTTGATCAAATCTTAGGATCAAAGAATTCTACAGTTATTACAAGAAGCAAGTTGAGAGAAGATGCATGCTTATTATGTGATTTTGAGCCTTAAACAGTAAAAGATGCCTTAGAAAATGAATATTGGATACAAGCCATGAATGAAGAAATTGAACAGATTGAGAATAATAAGACTTGGACACTTGTACCTAGGCCGAATGATAAAAATGTAATTGGTACTAAGTGGGTATTCAGAAATAAGATGAATGAACATGGAGAGGTAACAAGAAATAAAGCTAGACTAGTATGCAAGGGTTATGCACAAGACGAAGGAATTGATTATGGAGAAACATTCGCCCCAGTTGCAAGATTGGAAGGGGTAAGAACCTTACTTGCATATGTAGCCTATAAAGGTTTTAAAGTCTATCAAATGGATGTAAAGTCAACATTCCTAAATGGGATATTAGAAGAAGAAGTTTACATTGAACAAGATGATGGATTTGTAGATCCAAGCAAGAGGAACATGGTTTTCAGACTACACAAAGCACTATATGGACTGAATCAAGCACCTACAGCATGGTATGAGAGATTGCACAATTATTTGATAAAGATTTGATTTGCAATAACCAATGACAACAACAATATGTATTTGAAGACAGAGCAAAGAAAAATTACTTTATTGGCTAAAAATTTTGTTGATGACATTATATTTAGTGGGCAAGATGTGTTATGCCAAGCATTTGCAAAAGAAATGCAAATTGATTTTGAGATGTCTATGTTTGGTGAGATAAAAAAATTTGTTGGCTTACAAATATATCAGATGAAGAATGGTATCTATATTAATCAATCAAAATATATCTAGGAGATACTAAAAAAATTTGGAATGGAAGATTCAAAAACCAGTAAGTACACCCATGGATACTGGACAGAAGTTAACAAAAAATAATGATACAAAAGAAGTGAATCAAACCCTTTACAGGTCAATGATTGGAAAGTTGCAATATATTATGCACAGAAGACCTAATATTGTACTGGTTGTTGGTATTGTTGCAAGATTTTTTTCCAATAACAAGTAAACTCATATGATGGCAGTAAAAAGAATTCTGAGATATTTGAAAGGAACAGATGATTATGGTATGTATTACAAAAAGAATGACAAGTTTGAACTCAGAGTCTATACTGATTCTGATTGGGCTGGAAATTTGGATGATAGAAAAAGCACCATAGGTGGAGCATTTCTTTTAGGAAAAATATTGGTTTCACGGAAAAGCAAGAAATAGAATTGCACCTCACAATCTACAACTGAAGCCGAGTATGTTGCAGCAGCAGTTAATTGTTCTAATATTGTGTGGTTGAAGATACTAATGAAAGGTATGAAAGAGGAAATCATAGAACCAGTTGTCATATATTGTGATAACATGAGTGCCATTAATATTTCTAAGAACCATGTGATGCACTCTAAAAAAAAGAATATAGCTATCAAGTATCATTACTTGAGGGAGCTAGTTCAAAAGAAGGAAGATTGGAATATGTGAATACTAAGGAATAGTTAGCAGACATATTTACAAAGGAACTACCCAAGGATGCTCATGAGTATCTACGAGGTAAATAAGGGGTGATTCCCCTAATTGAGGATAATTAGTTCAGAATAGTACTGTTGCATCAAATGTAATATTTAGAATATTTTTCACATTGATGCACAGGCAGTCACACTATAGGATGCTACCTAAAGCTGTGAAAAATAGACAAGAACAAAAAAGAGGATCAGTCATAAGAAAGATGACAGGAATAGCATGATACAGATTTTAGAACAAAACAATTTGCATGATGAAGATGTCAACGTCTTTGGCATTGTTGTCAAAGAGGGAGAAGTTTACTAAAAGAGGGAGAGTTAACTATACTTGGAGATAAAGGGAGATTTTACTAAAAGAGGGAGTCTACAGATGAACAGAGGATAGAAAGATTTCAGTGTGATTACAGATAGAGAGGGAGAAATGTTTTACAAGATGAGAATCAGAATGAAGCTAAATACATTAATGAATATTTTTGCATATCAAGGAACATAGGAAGACTTTTTGGATTGTATGGTAACTATGGTTGGAAAATTATTGTTTTAAAGTTTAGTGTTTCCATCAATGCCAAAGAGGGAGATTGTTGGAAAGCTACAATGGAAACAATTTTTTTTTTGGCATGGATGTCAAACCTTAACTGGTGAGACTATTTCTATCTGTTTGAGTACCATATCTATTGATTGATGAAGAAGATTTGAAGGCAAGGATAACAAGAAGACCAAGTGAAATGGTTGAGCTATGGTAAATCACAAGGGTACTTGATCAGTTGGCACTTTGGAAAAGTAATGTGTTGTTTATCTTTTGATGATAGTTTACTGAGAATAGTTTATGCCAAGTGAAGTTTGTGATGACCGAGTGCCAGTAAATTTCTGAGGGAACCAGTGATGACCGAGCGGAAGAACAAAGTGTTGGCCGAGCAGCAGTATTTTGGTAATTGTTGAGATTTGAGATCTTTGGCCGACATAGGTGATTTTATTGGGATATGTAAAGTTAATTGAGGATAAGCATGAATGGTCCACACTATTTAAATGCACGGGTAACCGTAATTAATGCATGGATCAAAGATTTAATTACTGATTGCTTTGGAGAAGTAAATTAAATGTAAAGATGGAAAGATCTATTGGATCTAACCTAACATAAGATCTACAATCTTGATAAAGTGGCAAAGATTTATTTTACCTAGATGAAGAGGTATAGGATAACCTCAAGGGGTTATTCAGATGTGTGTGGAAGGTGTATGATTTGTATGCAAGAGGATTGCATAGTTAATTGACTGATTGGCATGATCTAGCAGAGAAGGCTAAATAGAGAAGCAGAGAGTTGCGAGAGTGATTGCTTGACGGATTTCCAAGAAGATCTGAAGATTGAAAAGAGAATGGAGGCCACTCAATGAATTAGCATTAGAGTTGAATTGGATCTAGATTTCCAAAGTAAGTTGTCTGTATTAGATCACACCTGTTGATTACTTTCTAACCATTGTATCAGTCAAAATCCTTTAACCAGGTTGACCTAACAGTCATTGTATAAATCCTTTGAGCAAGGTGACATTTAGGTGGAATGTTCTAAGTCCTCTAACAAGGCCACTCCTGACAGTGTGATTAAATCCTTTAACCAAATCACATTTAGCAATGTGTTTTGTAACCTTTAATAGGGTTGGCTCCTAACAGAGCTCACTTTAGAAAAGTGAAAACTTGATAGCATGTTATTAGTGGTTTTTCCCAAATTGGGTTTCCACATTAAATACTGGTGTCAACTTGTGTGAATATTTATGTTATGTTTTACTGTTAATTTTCTGCAAGCTTCTTACATTTGAACAATAAAACTTCATATGTATGTTGTTGATTTATGCTATTACTATCGAGCAGATCTGAGTTGTTCAAAGTGGTATAAATTTTAATTTGGTACATCTAGACCTGAGGATAACTGATTCGCACCCACCTCCCTCTCAGTAATTCTGAAGTCATTTTAACACCTCAAACCTTCAAAATGCTCCCCTTTATAGATTTTCCAATGCCATGAGAATAGGTGGCATGAATCAACGGTCTGAATTTGATTTGGAGAATCGGAGAGCTCAGATTGAAAATGGTGACAATAATAATGTTGCAATATTCCCTCCTCGGCCATAAGAGGACAAGTGGAGTATTTTGGAATAAATTTTGAACATTTATCCATATTAGTTAATTTGAGAGAATATTGATGACAAGTGAATTATTTTTTATTGAAGATAATTCCATATTTAATAAATTAGAATAATTGAATATCTTAGTCATGTGCCTAGGTGGAAGAGATGAGGTGGAAAAGGGTGAGATGGAATTGATTTGATTTAATGGGATTTAGAAAGAGTTTAGGAAAGTGAACTTTATAATTAAATTTAGGAATTTAATTATATAGTAGAGGAATTATTTAATGATTTATTTTTTTTATAAATAATAGGCCGAAGCCTTTTTTTATTAATTTTTTTAAAACCTTACAACCTGGCTCACTCGAGGCACTAGTAGGAAAGAGTCGACTAGAGAAGACCTTCAGTCTTGCCCCAAAAAAACAAAGCAATAAAATGTATCAGTTTCTTACAACCATATCGTGAATGGTCTTTGGGGTATTAAAGGGGGAATGAACATCCTTATGTATGAAAGCATGTTTATTACATATTACAGAGTATTGAGTTGGCATACCCTTATCACATAGTGATAGGAAGGCCCTTGGAGTTTGCCTCAAATTTGATCTTGGATATAAATTCACTATTTCAATAGGATTAGGGATGTTCCCACCAGCCTTGGACTCCCCTTCTGTGGTTCTATATATACTTTGTAAATTCAACTCCTAGTGTTTTCTAAGCAAATCCACCAAACTACCAAAAGTTAGGCCAATAGGATTGCTCAATACCCCCCACAAATGCAGACATGAATCAATAAGGAGTGTATTGGTCTCAACCAACTCATTTCATACTAGATTCAACTCAACTTGGTGGTTTCTTGAATTCAAATTTCTCTATTTCTAAAGATAGGCAAAATAAACCTAGTACGACTCAGCTCAATTAGCCCCTTGCTTTTAGTTTTTTGGAATTTCACTTAAAATCTTGCCAAAAGACCCTCCAAATAAATTTCCATCTCGAATACCCTATTGTTCCTTTTTCTTGCTGTCATAAAACATACTCCTTAAAGGATTCACTCTATTTATCCCTGACACTAATCAAGCATAGAGTAGGACAACAGTAACAAGGTCTTGAGACCTCCTTCACTTTGAGCTCCATAGACTCAGGCGGGATTACCCTTGAAAACTTAGAATAATGAAATCACTGAATTATTCTAGTTTGCTAATGGTGGATTTACAGGAAATGATCACTGTAACTTTTATTAAAACAGACCAAACTGAAAGTAAAGATTGATTTTTAATGGTGATAATCATTAAACTGAACAAAAATAGACCAGTGTTGAATCTTAGGGCATGGAGTCATCTATGAATAATTTTAACCAGCATGAATGAAAAATAAATTTAAGGCAATTACAGGATCTGACACAAAAATAGATATACCTTATATATCTACCTCAGTACATTTAGCCAGACTAATCGATCAGATTCATTTGCTACCCTGAACTTTGTTGAAATATCTCTAAGGTATATTCTCTCCTTGAAAGAACCCTAGAAGTATTTCATATATCTGCCTTACAGATATATAAATTAAAAATGCTCCTTGAACATTCAATTTAAAAAAAACTCAGAATGCTAAAATGAAGACAGAAAATCCACATAAATGTTTCAGAAACTGTGAACTGGATTTCATTCAAAAGTCACCATCAATTACTACATTCAAGTGAGATTTCTCCAGAAAAACCAGATATATTGGTTCTCAAAACCCAGATTTACAATTGACTTAGTAGTATTCTTGGACAGAAAAATGACCATCCTTGTACCAGTAGTCTTGGGATCCTTTTATAGCACAAGGATACAAAAAGCTACAGACATATGGGAAGGATAACTCAAACGCTGGCAACAACTTTGCAACAGCTAATTAACAAGGTGGCAGCTAATTAACAAGGTTTGTTTTTCGTGGCTTAACCATATTTGATTCATCCTTTTTTGCTTCCCATCTGTCCTTCTTTGACGGTAGGCCAATCAAAAGGCAACAACTTCCACTTTACCTGGCATCCATGGCAATTCTTGTCTCAAACACGAATCTTGCCATGTCTCTTTCCTATTCTGCAAAATGCTATGCTCTGTTTTATGTTTCTTCTTTGGTGGCTCTTTAGCCCTGCTATTCAACCAGTCGCATACTCGCCATCCTTTCTTGCTCAAATTTTCATCTTCTGTGAGTGAGCGATACTTTCTTCATCTTTAACCAGTCGCACACTCGTGAGTTAACATTTCATATCACCTGAGTCTCGGCGACTGAGCGACTATGCATCTTACTTCTCAGAC
>MU228460.1:964857-1006778 GCA_018584345.1 Thuja plicata | reverse complement strand
TTTGTTATGAAAAATATGGCGGGAGATGAAAACTGTCGATTTCAGGTGAGTTGGAATTTGAATTGTTATAAAAGAGAAAATATAAGTCACAAACCAATTTTTATTTCTTCATGCACTAGCTATATATGTCATCTATAAAATATTTTGAAATTAGGGGAAAAAATGTTTATTTACATATAATTTTTTGGCGGGAACTATACCCCTAATTTTCAGCATGTTTCTGCAACTGAAAAATTGTCTTTAAACATTAAAATAAAATATCAAAACTTATTCAAAAAAAATATTAAAAATATTAATCATAAACTTCATCCATTTTAAAACATTTTATTAGTTTACATTATCTTCAAATTCCAAACATAAATGTCACTTTTATACTATTGAAGCTGAACAACTTTGATTTTGTCGTCCTTTTCCTTTGTAAAAGGGTGACAGATTATTGTGCTTTTACCCATTCCATCATCGCATACTCGCGAGCTGTTTAAAATGACTTTTGGATTTTGAGCGGGTGAGCGATGACATCTATTTTTTTTACTGGTCGCTAATTCGCGAGCTGACTTTTCTTTCACCTTCATTGACTGGCGACTTAGTGACTGCATCAAATCTCTTTGTCGCGGGCCTCTGTCACTAACCATGGTTCCATCTCAAGACTTGGAAAAAATGTGCATTCTTAACCTTTGGCTGACCTGGGTTACAATCTGGCGATCATGCGACACAACTAAAATCAAATTCGTGCACAGTTAACATTAACTTGTCATTGATTCTGAGACCTTGCGACTAGTCGTTACCCTTAACCATCACGGTTATCTCCTTGTCGCCAAATGCTTAATTTCTGTTTCAAGAATACGCAACAATGCTTAGTCGCCAAGTCAGGGGATATAAGTCCTTAATGTTCAATCTTACCTTAACAGGTCATAAGCACCCTTTTTCACTTTTGACGACTGCGCGACAGACCTTAATCGCCAAGTCGGGAGGACTTTTCTCTTAGGGCACTTTTCTTCTTCAAACTTCGCGACCACCGTTGGATCTTCTGATTCTTTCATCTGACGGTCGTTGTTTAATCGCTTAATGTTTCTGCCTGCCCTTAAATCATTTCCAGACATCGCGACAAAAGGCAAAGCACCTTAGTCTCAAAGTCGCTAAATCCACTTTCTTCTTCTGGCGACAACCTGACAAATCTTTTATATCCAATCACCTTCTAACAGATGTCACACAATCATTAGCTCACTTGATGCATACTGAAGAACTGGGTCACCATCTTGTTCTGGCGACATCCCGACTACACATTACTGCAAACCATAGACGGTTAGTTGCAAAGTCTGAGCTAAAATCTCTTAACCGCTGTACCATTCCAAGACCACGCGACTGAAGGCATTGCTTAACTGTCAACTTTGACTGATCTGGCGACAAAGCGACAAAAGGTAATCGCAGAGTCGGAAGACATTTTCTTAACCGCTGAGAATCTGCCGCGATCACCCGACTAAGCAGTGGGTCCCATCTTCATAAAGCCTTATGACATAGCTATTCTGCCACTACCCGACATGAAAGGAATCGCTGAGTCTCAGAAGGCAAAAGGAATATGCTGATTTTGAACGAGACTACGCGACATAAGGAAAAAGCAAAGTCGGGGAGAGATATGGAATATTCACTCAGGGTATCGCGACAAGGTGATTCAATTAGAACACATTCCCTAAGTGAAAGGAAAAAGGTAACTGCGAAATAGAATGCGCCATGACTTAGGGTTTATTTTCATCGGCAAAGCACTTGATTTTGAAACAAGAAAGCCCAGGAAAAGCAAAAGACCAAGAAATTCAAATTTTTTACAAGGCAGTGCTAACATACCCCTTTTGTGAAATCTAAAATATTTCTTAGGTTTCAAGTTTCCACTCTATGTACAATGCCCTAATCCAAATTTGAGCCTATTTTGCTTATACAAACACAAAACTCAAGGTTCTTGTGAAAATATGGTAATATGGATTCAAACAATGGTTTCAACCAGTCACTTGGGCTCTCTTGACCTCAATCAACATGTTCCACCAATTATCTGGCTGGGCTCAATCCACTCCTACATAATAATTTCCATGCTCTTTCAAGGACCTAGTTAAACACATTGTCTGCTCGCCTAGGGCTTGATTGCAAAAATCACAAACTTGACATTCCTAAAAAATACCTCGTGGTAACTATAGTACATTGACCCCTCTTTAATTCCCCAAATGGAAAATAATAGTCCATGTGAAAATTTCAACTTAGGCCCTTTTTTTGCAATCACACCCTCAGTCTGCTAGTATCAGGACAAATTCGGGTTGATTTTTATTCTAAACACCAAAACTTCAAGAAAATTGAAACAAATGTACAAATAGGAAGAATAACATGTGTTCTAACTATTTTCAACCAAACAAATCACAACTCAATTCATAAAGAAATAGATGCTCAAATTGCAAATTGACTGTAGAGGAAATGCAAGAAAATTGGTATTGCTCAGTTTTGCAAAATAGAATACTCTATCTTCCAACCCTTCAAAAATCAATCTAGAGGCCTTATATATGCCTCATAGCCATGAATCAACTGTCTATAGGTGTTCATTACATATTGTGGTTGAAATGCACAATCTTGCAAAAATTTGCAAAGTTGTAATGCAACTTTTGCTCAAACTTTCAAATCTCCCTTCTTTTTGATGCAGAATGGTCTAATTTGACTCCATGATCATTCTCATGCTCTAAAACTAGCCTTACAACCCCTATTACATCAAAGTGCATAATTGACCCCTTAATGTCAATATTGACAATGTTGGCAAACTTAACATTTTACCAATTTTTGACCCAACAACAAGAAAAAAACATCAAATTAGATACAAACAACCTAATGGGATATCAAATACCCTTATTACATTCAAGCACCCATACAAGGGACTTAAAGCCAAAATTTAAGGGTTGAACTATCAAAACCCTATGTGCTCCTGCACCATTCTCCTAAGGTGAAAAGAGTTCAAGTCACAGGAGGTGACAAGAGTGTCTCGTCAATGCCAAACTTATTGAAATCAGATTCTTGAACCCATGTAGATTTTGCATCTGGAAAATCCTTTCACTTGATCAAATATTCTTTGTAGACTTGATGTCTATTCTTTTTAGCCACTCTAGAACCCAATACTTTCTTATCGTGTGGTTGGGTTTGACTAGGAAACTGTTGTAACTCAAGTATAATATCTTCAACACTAGGGACTATTGTGTTCTCTTCTAAAAGGGGACCCTTTTAAGGTATTAAATCTGCTACATTGAAAATAGGAGACAATGCTAATTCTTCAAGTAGATCAATCTTATATGCATTGGCCCCATACTTATCCAAAATTTTGCATGGTCCACTCCTTCTCATCTGTAGTTTATTGTGAGTCCATTTAGGTAATTGTGCTTTTCTCAAATGCACCATCACTAGGTGTAAACACCTAAAAATGGACAGGCCTGCGACTTTACATTAAAAACACTAATTTTCATCTATTAATTAAAGGTTTTTAATCATTAATTAATCATCTATTTTCCTCTAAATTCATTCTCAAAATTAATTAAATAATTAATTTTATTTAATTAATTAACCTTAATTGATTAATTACCATTAATTAATTAATTAAACTCAATTTCCTATAATTTAAATTCAAAAATTTAAACTTACTAATTAAATTCTTCCAATTAATTTAATTTAATTTCATTCAATAAAGCAATTCTAAATCAAAAAGAATTCAATTATCTCACATGTTGAAAACTTTAATTAAATAAATGAATTAAATATTCATTTATCTTCAAAGAGATAACTCCAATTAGATCACATGGGTTACTCCACCCTTCTCTCCAGTCCACATGGGTAACTTCACCCACCTCTCCAGTCCACATGGGTAACTTCACCCACCTCTTCAGTTCAAAAAGGTAACTCACCATTAGCTCTTCAGTCAACCAAACTCTATCTCCTCTTTACCAAATTAAGAGGTGGAGTTTACTGATGGCTTCTACAGTTCCTTTTGATCTCAACCGTTCATCTCCCTATCTCTGGAATTGATCTCAACCGTTCATATCATCACCAATTCCAATATAATAAACCCTTCATAACCATTTGAAGGATCCAAGATTTCAAGCTCTCGTGTGCCATTACTATTTCAGTTTGGTTCTAGCATTCAAGTCATCTTGTGATCACACACTCGTTTCAATTAGAAAATTCTCAACACTTCTCAATTCACTGACACCGCCCACACCAATACTGAGCTTCAATTTATTGGTTATGCTTCAAGTTATTCATTTTATGAGTATTTGTGTATTGGATTTATATCATTTGTAAAACCTTTTCTACTAATCCTTGCCTTTGGAAAGCTTGGGAACCATGAATCACGAAGAAGAGGCGTACATTTTGGTGAACCCGACATGAACTTACAGCCCGCGTGAAATTTGGTCATATCTTTCAAACCACATGGAATTATTTTATGAATTTTCTTTTCTAGGTTTACACTGATCTAAGGAGGCCCCAAACAAAAATTCAGATTTTTCTGAGATTTTTTATTTTTTTTATAATTTTTCTGTGATATTTCATAAATATTCATTTATGAGCACAAATTAGAGTTTATTTTCAAGAAAATTATATTTTTGAAAAGGTATTGAAATTATAGAGGGGGTTTATTCTCTGTGATTTTAATTTCTATGAAGTTATTTTGCAAAAATAATAGATCTTTTCAAACTAGTCTTTTATGATAAAATGGATCCCTAGGGCACAAATTAAGGAATTATGATCTAAAAAATTTTTTTCAAGTACCCTTTGACATAATAAAGATAGAATCCAAAATTCAGATTTTTTTGAATTTTTTACAATTTTTTATAATTTTTTTATGATATTTCCTAAAAATTTAATTTTGGACACAAATTAGCATTTCTTATCAAAAAAGTTATATTTTTGGAAAGGTATTGAAATTATAGAGGGGGTCTATTCTCTGTGATTTTAATTTCTATGAAATTATTTTGCAAAAATAACAGATCTTTTCAAACTAGTATTTTATGATAAAATGGGTCCCTAGGGCACAAATTAAGGAATTATGATCTAAAAACTTTTTTGAAGGTACCCTTTGACATAAGAAAGCTATAGTCCAAAATTTAGACTTTTTTTAATTTTTTACGATTTTTAATAATTTTTTTATGATATTTCATAAAAATTTAATTTTGGACACAAATCAGCATTTCTTATCAAAAAAGTTACATTTTTGGAAATGTCTTGAAATTATACAAGGACTTTATTCTCTGTTATTTTATTTTTTCTGAGAAATATTTTCAAAAAAAGAAAGATCTTTGAAAAACTTTTATTTTTGTGTGTTCTTTCTTGATTTCTTGGGATTGAGAAAATGACTAATGGCCAAGAGGATAATCAAACGCATACTAGGTGCTAGAGCATTAAGAGCTGCCAGAAGGAGAACCATCAACTATTGATCACAACAAAGGGCTATTCTCGCAATCATAGCTAACCATCAAAGCAAAGCAAACACTAGGTACATTGACTCAATTAAGAGATTCGCAGGTAAGTATAAAGTCACCATTAATTTCACCAATCTCAACAATCCCAGAGTTTCTGGATATTTTTCTATTTTGGATTGAAAGATTTCATTTCTGAAGATACTAAACACTTTCTTTGACAGGTACAAATCGAGGAGGCAAGATAACAATACAACTTAAAATTCATTCACTTGTCGATTTGGGTTTAAAAAGAACAGTGTTTGTCACACATCTTACATCTCACATTTCAAAATTGGGCTTAAAATTGATGTGGGGACTAAAATTGAACAAGGCAAAGAATTTCTTGATTTGGTGCATTAAAATTGAACAAGCAATCAAAACCTACTTTTGGGCTTAAAATTGAACACTTGTGCTTGTATGGTGGTGTAGCTTAATTCACATTTCAAACTTTTGGAGCTTAATCGATTTACCTTATGTCTTGAGTTTTGGGTGCACTTGCACAAACTGTTAGATTAGAAACCTTTGTACTTTTTAGAAAGGCCTATCCAGGGAATGTGCTTCTTCCTTAGAGAACAACCTTAAACTGGTAATCCTTTCGATCGGTATATAAATAAGGCGCAAATCAAAGTTCCATCTTATCTAGCCAAGCTCGGGTGAGGTGTGTTGGTGATAGTCTAGATCGGGTGAATATCCCTAAGGAGCCAGCATGATCAACTAGGCTCTTAAGTGAGTCACACACGTACAAACCGATTGGAGAGACACCACGGACCCTTACTACAACTTTGATTAATTAGAGGCCAACCCATTTTACCACCGAACATGTACCTTATTATAGTGCAAGGGGTTGCAAAATTTCCCCCAAGATCCCCAACATATGTGTCCCACGGTATTTGTGTAGTGAAAGAGATCTTCACTTCACGGAAATAATACCTGGAAATGAAAAAAATACAGGCACCTACGTCGTGGACCTTTGTGTCCTAGTAGTGTGACAATTATTGTGTGAGCTAATGGACATTCAAGCATTGGGCCTATAACATTTTATTCTGAAGCCATTGACCTAAATTAAATCTGACTATTCATTATTGAGACCTCGTGATAACCTTGCAACTTGAAAAATTTGTAGAACATACACATTGTCAGTCTTCATTCTTCAAAACACAGTGTCTATTGTGCTTGTTTCTTTGATCAGTTTCTGAAAATGCAAAACAAAACATCCAAACTGTCCAAATGAGTCAAACATGTTAAAGTCTAGGGTTGTCAACGTCAACTGTCTTGCAAATCAGAAGCATTGTTCCAAAAATATGAAAATGGTCAAGAAGTGATACCCATCTCTTAGTCTTTTTGAGACTATTTCCTATTTACTGCAATTGCCCGCATTGTGCTACAATTGAAGGAAGTTTGTTATAGTTAACTTGTTTATTGTCGAAATCATATTGTTTATTACCGCAATCGGTGATAAACTACCGCAATTGACCATTTACTTTGCCGCAATCGGTGGAGTTGTACCACAATTGACCAGAGATATATTACACCTATTTTTAACCTTAAAAACCCTTGAGAGAACTCTTCATTTGGTGTCCAAAACTAGTGTCTATCCCAGGAAAATGTGAAGAACATTCTGTGAATCTCTAAACATTAAAGATCATCCCTTCTCTGTAAAGCATGATTATTGTCAAAAACATTGTTAGTTGGAAAGCTCAGACTCGAAATACCTTGATCTCATCATATCAAACATCATCATCCTTATCAAAGTGACTTTGTCTAAGGCAAAGGTCATAAAATCTTATCTTTTGACATCATCACCACTTTGAGATCACGCTATATCAAAATCTATCCCTAGAATTACCCTTGTCCTAAACATAACTCAGACTTCCTTAGAAAGGATATTTTTCTTTGTTTTCTTTATGTCACTTGTTTTAGTTACAAAACCTGGACCACACTATGTCTCAAACACCTCATGGACGGCCTTACACAAGGTTTAAGGATAGAACACAACCTGATGAGTCATATATCAACTGATTCCCCGCTTGGGAAATAGAGCAGGAGAATGATCCTTTCATAGATACCAGTTCTACTTTGTTCCTTGAACAACCCTGTGGGGCAGCTCTTTTCCAAAATGTCACAAAAGAGGAACTAGAGGATATAGAACAAGATGCTTATTCCACACAAGTAGTTGATGTTGTTGTAGAGAGGAATCCTGAATGCTTCTTAGCCATGCTAATAAAGAAGGGAGTCAAACTCCCCGCTGAATTCAGTGTATCAACTATATGGCCTGAAAACCCTCTCACAGGTCAAAACACTACTCAGCCTCCTCAGATACTGCTTGTTGTCTCTCAAATCTTCCCACCATTGGTATTACCCACATTGACATAGACGAAACCCAGTCAAACCAATGACACAAACCAGGCCAGCACATCTTCCACTCAAAACATGATAGGCTCGCAACTGAGTGCACCTATGGTTACTAGTATGTTCCCACCTTCAATCACATGGCCAGGGCAATCAAGCTCTCAAGCTACACCAAACATCAACTATTCTTAAACTATGTCATTGCTGCAGTCAACTCATACTAGTCTTGGGATCAATACTTCATGCCCACAGGGATCCATCTCTATAGGTAAAACTTACAGTCAATGCCCACCCAAGGCTACACCTTTTTGCATTCTAACATTAATCCAACCCCTGCAAAAGCAACCCCAGCTTTAGTTGCCTCAAATCCAACCCCCGCAATAGCAACCCCAGCTTTAGTTGCCTCAATTCCAACCCTTGCAATAGCAACCCTAGCTTCAGTTGCCTCAAATCCAATCCCAGCTTCAGTTACCTCAATTCCAAACTCAGCAACAGCAACCCCAGCTTCAACCCCAACCTCAGCAGCAGCAATATCAACCCCAATTTCAAACACAACAGAAAATGGATCAAAACCCACCATGGGCTACTCATGTGCCCCCATTTTCAAATCACTCAGTGGGAAACCAATATCAAGTCCCCATGATGAAATCCTATGTTCCTACTCAAGGGACATAGAGGCATAGCCTCATACCCACTACAACATAGAGGAATGTCCTCACACATCAACCTCAATATCAAACGAACATGTTAATTCAACAAGTGCTAACCCTTCAAACCCAAATGATGGATATGCAAAATCAGAGGAAAACTAAATCCTACACTGTAGAGGATTTATACCCATACCCCTTTGACCATTCTCTCCACATGTCTCCATTTCCAAATCACTTCT
Source organism: Thuja plicata (assembly GCA_018584345.1). Taxonomy (NCBI): domain Eukaryota; kingdom Viridiplantae; phylum Streptophyta; class Pinopsida; order Cupressales; family Cupressaceae; genus Thuja; species Thuja plicata. The sequence goes on along the minus strand of MU228460.1, from coordinate 998,066 downwards.
CGGTACCTAAATTCAACAAATATAGGGGCAATACCAACCCTATTGAACATATCCGAGAGTTTTTTGCTAGTTGCGTCAAATTCACCCATGATGAAACATATTTAATGCGACTGTTCCCACAAAGCTTGGCCAAACCAGCAATGGAATGGTTCTCATATTTACCTCATGGCATTCAGTCTTGGGGTGAACTAGCTAAAAAGTTCATAGCTCACTTCCATCATAACATCGAGCACAAGGTCAGCATCAAGGACCTTTGTGATATCAAACAGAAGGATGGAGATTCTTTTGTGAAGTTCCTAAAGAGATGGAGGAATACAAAAAACTGCATAACATATGATGTGCCCGAACAAGACTTGATAGTCATATTTGTTGACAATCTAATTCTAGACATGTCATTCACAACAGAGTTACTGTTAGCTCCGAACTTCACACAACTCATCAAATGAGGAGTTCATTGTGAGAACAACTTAGTCAAACAAGGAATCCTTGCAGATCCCACACAAATGAATACAAACAAAAATGCAATGGACAAAGCTAAGTGGTGGAACAAAAACAAAAATGTCGCTAGTGATGGTGTCATTGATGTGAAGACAGTCAACTATGCACAACCCAAGGTGTCACTACAAGGTACACCTGTGGCCAACCAAAAACCCATAGGGCCCACTCAACAAGCATACACCCAAAACCAACCTCCTCCTGTACAAGCAGCCGTTGTGTCAAACAGTCAACAACAGAATCAACGCAGAACACAGTTTAAATTCCAGCAAAGAGATTTCACACCATTGGGAGAGCCGATAGAATCATCTTTACGCAAGTTGATACAATCAAACACTATCACTCTCCCAGAAACCAAGGACTTTGAATAGGATGAAAAAAAACCAAGGTGGTATAATGACAAGGACTTCTACGAGTTTCATCAAGTAAAAGGGCATAAAACATCTAATTAATACCGATTGAAACACACCATCAGAGACCTGATTGACACAGGGGTCATCGATATGAAAAATACCCAAACCAAAGGCACAACTGATCACACTATCTTCAACGATACCTTTCATGATCACAACAAGGGAAAAGCCTCTGGGTTTGGTGGATAGACAAAACAAGTTAACTATACATATGCCAATAGTGATAATGTTTTCAATTGCCTCAATCCTTCAGATAGCTGTGTGGCTACTATCACTATCAAAGACCAAGGTAACAAATGTTCTTTAATAATGCGTCGCACCAAAGTCATCTTGTAAGGAGTACCATCCTCATCTACTATATCTTCCAATCCTAAAGCAAACTTAGATCCACAACCCAGCATAGTGGTCAACTAAAGCGCACACTTGCCCAGATCTCCATGTTTGACCTATTACACATATCTCCACAGCACAAACTGGCACTTCTCCAAGCCCTTCAGAATGCATCTGTCCCAAGGGACATAACCCCTGAGATCTTCCAAATTATGGTTAATCATATAGTTGCTAACAAACATGGCACATTCACAGACCATGATGTGCCACCGCATAAACCCCTACATAATGATCCCTTGCACTCACTTGTCTAGGTCCACAAAAGCGCTATCCGTAGGGTCCTTGTTGATGGTGGAGCTGGGTTAAAAATTTGTACTCTAAAGTTAATCAAGCAACTGGGATATTCAAAATCAATGATGTTACAAGGAGGATAAATATCAGAGCTTATGATGAAGAGGAAAGGTCCTCTAAAGGTATTATCATTATACCTATCTGTATCGGTCTAGTGGTCAAAAACACTCCCTTCCAAATCCTAGACCTTGATTTAGGATACAACATGCTACTAGGGAGACCCTAGATACATGAAATGCAAGTTGTACCTTCGACGTACCATCAATGCATCAATTTCCCACGCCAGGGAGAGGAAATAATCATAGAGGGAGACCCCAATCCTTTCCAATACTGTAATGCTATCCAAATCAGCACTGATAACCAAGTACCCTTGAACCAAGATGCTAGCATCCCATCCTCTTCAAATTCAACTCCCAATGATGTCACACAGACAGTGGGAAAGATAGCCATTAACCAAGACACAAGTGTTCCCTCCTCTTCAGATTCAAATCTTCAGGATGTCACATGGAAAGCAGGTAAAATATCCATCACCGACAAAGGTTGTGGTGAGTACAGGTATGAAGAGGCTTTTACCATCACACACATGCCTCAGAGCTTGAGAAATTATGGCATGCCACAACCTATTATTACAATAGAAACTCCACTGCCTATTCTATTCAGATGTCCACCCACAACCTTTGTTCAATGGGGATACATTACAGAAGAAAAGCCATTTGAACAAGACATCAGTACCTTGTTATACCAAGACTCACCAGAGACAATTTGACCACCCCTACCCCTATCAAACTATGGTAATGGTTACACAATGTTACAAATATTTGGGTACGATGGTACAACTAGTCTGGGGGTAAGGCAACAAGGCTTAATGGAATTGTCTCTCCCACCAACCCAGAGAAACAAAAGAGGGTTGGGCTATGGGAAAATAGGAACACGTCCGGTGATCCAAGACATCCAAGTTGATCAAGAACAAATAGCAGAGATGCACCAGGGGCACAACACAAAACATGTCTTGATAAGAAACATATTAGCATAGTTGTTGTCCGCCGACGAGGGAACAACACAAACCCAAATAGACCTCCACATAGAAATCGATGATAATGAAGGAAGTGAGACATCTAATGAGTGTTATATTGAGATTGACTCCCACGAGTATGAGTGGAGATCCTTTCACGACTCTGAACCATCGATCCCAGATTATTCCCATCAATCAAACACTATCATAAACCTAGAAGACTTATTTGACCAACTGAACATTACCGAACAACCCTGCATAGATAAGCATGTCATTTATCAAACCTCAAGTGGTGCGTCCACATTACAGTCTAGTTTTGTGGGAACCATATATGTAGTCCCTTTCAATCAACTAGAGTCAAACAACCATGAAAGTATCTATCTTGTACACCCAAAGCTCATAGAGTGGGATCAAAAAGGACCCGTTGATTTAGATATCTTCGAGAATGATGAGGCTATTTCTGATTTCATGGGACTTAGGGAAGGCATTCCATTAGGAGACCACAAGGTAGGCTTCTCCATTGACCTCAACAGAGTGGCATAATTCAGGGAGGAAGCTCCTCTTTCTATTCCATGAAAGAAAAAGGAACAAAAGAATGATAAAAAGCCAAAACAAGACGTATCTTCTAGAAAAAACCTCACTGGGGTGCTAGAAGATGGAAAGAAGGAACTCCTCCCCTTGACAGAGGAGAAATCAAAATTACTAGAAAAAGAAATAGAGGAAGTCAATTTGGGAGATGACAAGAACCCAAAGAACATATACATGGAAAAATCACTCACCCCCGAGGAGAGAGAATAGTTTATCATCTTCTTTAAAGCAAGGATGATCAATTTTGTATGGTCCTACTCGGATATGCCAGGGTTAGATCCAAAGCTAGTACTACACCATCTCCCGTTGCTACCCAACACCAAACCTGTCAAGCAAAAGCTGAGAAAGATGCATCCCCATGTGGGATTACTAGTCAAGGTGAAGTTGAAGAAGCTCCTGGATGCTAATTTCATAAGACCTATACCATACGTAGACTGGATATCTAACTTGGTGCCAGTTAAAAAGCATAGTGGTCAAATATAGATTTGCATAGACTTCAAAGATCTCAACCTGGCTTGTCCCAAAGATGACTTTCCCTTACCCAACATTGATATGATAGTATATCTAACTGCTGGAAATCAAATGTTATCACTCATGGATGGATTTTTAGGGTATAATCAGATAAGGATCGCACCCAAGGATCAACATAAAACAACTTCCACATGTCCTTGGGGCACTTAATGTTGGAACGTCATGCCATTTGGTCTCAAAAATTTAGGTGCAACTTATCAAAGGGCTATGACAACAATATTGCATGATCTCATCCACAAAACAATGGAAGACTATGTGGACGACATACTAGCCAGGTCAATGCTTCGCAAAGATCATCTACAATTATTGGGACCAATCTTTGATAGAATGCAGCAATACAAAGTCCATTTAGACCCAAAGAAATGTGCATTCGATGTCACAACAGGAAAGCTATTGGGGTTCATAGTGTCATATAGAGGCATTGAAGTAGACCCAGAGAAAGTCCACCATCGAACTTGAGACAACTAAGAGGGTTACAAGGAAGGCTCCAATCAATCAGGCGCTTCATAGCTTAGCTAGAAGACAAGTGCCATCCATTCCAACATCTATTACACAAAGACATAAAATTCATATGGATAGAGTAATGTGAACAAGAATTCCAAATATTCAAAAACTACCTTCTCAAGTCTCATATCTTGGTGCCACCAGTCCAAGGCAGACCATTGCTTCTGTATATCTCAGCGATGGAGTCAGCATTAGGTGTACTCTTGGCACAACATGATGATACAGGTAAAGAGAGGGCCATCTACTATCTAAGAAGGACATTGGTTGGATATGAGCTCAACTATACACCAATCAAGAATTCATGCCTTGCAGTTGTCTTCACTTCCCAGAGCTAATACATTATATGTTGAGCCACCAAACAAAGTTGATCGCACATATTGATCCTTTAAAGTACCTCCTAAGAAAAGTAGCGCTCACTGGACAACTAGCAAAGTGGGTAATGATCTTTAGTGATTTTGACATTGAGTGTGTAGATAGAAAGTCCATCAAAGGACAAGTGATCACGGATCAACTAGCAGAGGCACCCATTCAGGACCATCAGCCTATTATTTATGACTTTCCTGACGAATCTACTATGACACTACAACCAGCGATCAAGGTATGGAAACTCTATTTTGATGGACCGTGTACAAACCATGGTGTGGGGCAGGGATAGTGCTTATCACTCTAGATCATGATACAATTCCAAATTCTTTCAGACTCAACTTCCCGTGCACCAACAACATAGCAGAATATGAATCACTAGTCATCGGTCTAAAGATAGAAATTCAATTGAGAATCAAGAACCTTAAAGTCTTTGGAGACTCACAGTTGATCATCAGTCAAGTCAACAATGATTATATGACCAAAGATGAGAAGCTCATACCCTACAGAGCACAGATGGAAATACTATGCACCAAGTTCCATTACATCTTCTTCAAGCAAGTACCACGGGCATAAAATAAAGTTGCAGATGTGATGGCTACCATAGCCTCATTGATTGATATGCCAGGAAATGAAACAAGATTCCAATTTCTAGTAGAGAAACTCTTGGTGCCATCACATCAGGCATCCATCACAGAATCAGCATGCATCCTTGTTGGTCCTAAATCCCCATGGTACCAAGATGTCTATAATTATCTCCAAAACAATGTCTTACCTCCCAACTTGTCTAGGAACCAGAGAAATTCCCTCATCCACCAAGCCTCTAGGTATACCATCCTCTCCACTAATTTACATAGATGAAGTCTAGATGGAATGTTACTATGATGTCTCACTTCCACGGAATCCCAGAAAGCTTTGTACGAGGTACATGAAGGAATATGTGGAACCCACGGAGGTGGAAATAGCTTAGCTAAGAAGATCATCCGCATGGGATACTACTGGACCACAATAGAGACAGATGCACACAAATATGTACAAAGGTGTAGATAGTGTCAGATTCATGGAGACCTCATCCATTCACTAGCCCAGGAACTAAATCCTATCACATCACCATTGTCATTTTCCATGTGGGGATTTGACCTAGTGGGCAAAATTACACCTTCAACAAATGGATACAAATACATCATAGAAAAAATAGAGTACTTCACCAAGTGGGTGGAAGCAATTCCTCTCACTTACATAAATGGAAAGAAAATAGCAATGTTCATACTTAACCACATTATTTTTCGATACAGGATCCCTCAAACTATCCTGACCGATCATGGTACACCTTTCTAGAACAAGGATGTTGAAGAGTTATGTGAATAGTTCCATATCAAACAAGGGTTCTCTTCATTTTATTATCCTCAAGGGAATGGCCAAGCTGAAGCTACAAACAAGACAATCTTGAAAATCTTGAAGAAAATAGTGAACGAATCAAGGCGAGACTAGCATTTACAGCTTAGTCCCACATTATGGGTATACAAAACTAGTGTGAGAATACCTAAAAGAGCCGCTCCTTTCTCCCTAGTCTATGGATCAGAGGCGGTATTACCCCTCGAAGTATAAATCTCATCCCTAAGGATATCTTTGAAGAACCTGATTACAGGTGAGGACTGCAAAGTAGCAAGGCTCAGTGAACTGGAGTTACTAGATGAAAGAAGACAGCATGCCTTCAACCACTTATAAGGCTATCAGAATCGCCTTAGAAGAAACTATCACAAGAAGGTGAAGCCACAAACATTTGAGGTAGGAGACCTTGTCCTCATGTAAAATCAAAAGAACCAAGCAGAGCGAGTCAAACCTGGAAATTTTGAGCCTAACTGGCTTGGCCCATTTGTCATTATCAGCTCTACTCAGAGTGGGGCATTCATACTGGCGACACCAGAAGGAGATCAGCTCCCTGGATACATCAACAGCATGCACCTCAAGAGGTTCTACCCTTGAGATCTCTATGGTTAAGGTGCTTATCTACATATCTAGAAAATACCCAAAAAATTAGAAAATACAAAATGTTACCTTGGTGAAAACCTGGCAATTAGGTGCCTTGATGATGACAAAAACAAAAAAAAATCAATAAAGAAAAAAAAGTAAAGAAAAAAAAATCACTCTTTCAGTGAAAACCTGGCAATTAGGCACTATTGAGTAGGTACCTTGGTGAAAATCTGGCAAACAGGCGCCAAGTGTTCAAATCCAGCTTCACCATCAATGAACTCCAAAAGCTTGAGAACACTTCAAATGCAAGACTGACTACCCATGCTATATATAGAAGCACGCTCCCCTCTGAGCACCAAGCACTTACCCATGGTTAATACTAGTCCACCAAACTAGGGGGGATTCTAAATATCCTGAAAAATCTTAAAAATCAGAAAACTCATCAAAAAATCCTAAAAAGATCAAAATGTTCTGAGAAAATCAATCTTCATCAAAAAACATTCAAAAAAATTGCAAAATCCCAAGCAATAAAACCAACTCGGTTATCAAGAGAGAAAAGGGTGATCATGCCCAATCAATCTATGTCACAATCATGAGCTTTGTGAACCAGCATTGGGCCCATCTGATGCAGCTTGATCAGCTGCCAACATGATCAAATCAATCTATCAATTGTCACAATCATGAGCTTTGTGAACCAGCATTGGGCCCATCTGACACAGCTTGATCAGCTACCAACATGATCAAAGCAATCAATCAATCAAATCATATCAATTGTCTTACACAGTGATGGATACACTCAAACCAGACAGGTCAGTCTTATATGAGTAATATATTATTGAAACCAGACACATTCAATAAATCAAGCCAATCAAGCTTATCCAAAGAGTTGAGCAAATCAAGAGAATCCAACTGCATCAAGGAACCCTCCAAAAATGTTGACTAGGTCAGTCAAGTCGGTCAGATGTCATTCTATATTTCACAGTTATGTTCTTGTGCTACTCCAGGATCCACCATGTGAGGAGAGTAGCTATGATAGATCATGACTTATTTTCTTTGATTATTGTCTGTTGAATGTTCACTTCAATTTCAGGGCCATGATGATTTAGGATAAATGTGGTAGGCGTTGTCACTTATCTTGCAACTGCACAGTTCCACGATTTGAGCTTAACCCTAGGAAAGAATTGGGCATTCCTTCTCTTTTATTTTCTTATTTGGTTTATAGAATCAAGAGCTCACAGCGCTATTTAGATGGACTCTAAGTGTTATGCAGTTCTATCTTGGTTTCTATGGTATTTCCCTTTATGTTGCAAACAAGAGCTCACGATGCTATCCAGATGGACTCTAGAGGCGTAGGATTTCTATCTTGTTTGCGTTAGCTTTCCCTTTTTTGGAATCAAGATCTCATGGTGTTATCCAGATGGAATCTAGGTGCATAGGAGTTCTATCTTGGTTTATTTGATTTAGTTAATTTAGAGGACAAAGTGGTATCCAGATGGTCAATAGCTGGGTACTTTTGGCTCTCTTTCTTTTCAAACAGGGAACATAGCTGAACCCAGATGGTCAATATTTGGGGTGCACTAGATTCTCTTCTATTCAATCTCTCTATTCCTTCTTCTATCAAGAGTTCGTAGCGGTATCTAGGTGGTATGTGATCTGGATACATTGGACTCTGTTTGGAATTTTAGAAAATACAAAAAAAAAGATGCAATGATGACAAATATTACAAACAAGGGAAGCGACTTGGGACACTCATCCTTTCTATCAATTCATATCTATCAAAAAAGAAAAAAAAAGAAAAAAAAGAAAAAATCCTTTCCATCATTCCATGCTATTAGATCAATCTCAGAGAACATCTATCCAAACTTCTTTCTAATTAACACATGCATTACTCAGATATTTTGTGCATAATAGATTTCATTCATTCCGTTAAAGTGCATCAAAAAATGAAAAAAACATAGTAGTTGCATACATGGTAAAATCATAAATCACATGCATCTAGAAACATCTCATATAAACATGCATTTCATTTCCACCATCCTGCATATACATGTCAGTATCACAGGAAAAGTAAAACATCCATATACAAGTTTGCATAATAGAATCATATTGCATATACATCTCATCATCTAAACCACAAAATCATGTAGAATCATACATATAACAAGTAAACCAACACACATCATATCAAAAACACTAGCTTCATCTCATATAAATCAAACTATCTGAGTACAATGAAAGGTCGAAAGTTTGAACAAAGGAAGGTAATCAACATATATCAATAAATGTCAGTGTATCGAGATAAAAAAATGGATACTACTCAAAGTATATCAAATGGCATCACTACAAAAATGGTACATCATACATAATGGGATCAACATGTGCTACCCCCACCCTCGCCAGGAGGTGGACGAGGGGGTGGTATATTAGAAGCTGGTCTCTGGGATGAACTAGGAGCTCCAATACCTCTTCTCTGTGATCATTGGGCCCTGCTCGATCTCTGGGAAGCTGTGTAACTAGGCACCCTCTTCTCTACAGGAACTGCACCCTCATAATGGTGCCTCCAGTACTCGATCTCTATCTGAGCATCACACCTAAATCTATAGTATCGATCAAGGACATCTTAGTGAGAGGCCTCCTGTACACTGTCAATAAATTCCTAAACCTCTACTCAAGCCTGTCACTCTCTAGGCTCGGCCGATGTAACCCGAGCCTCCAATGCTGTAGCACGAGCATCAGTAGAAGAAATCCTGGCCTAGAGATCCTATACCTATTGCATAAGCTTCTCTAGCTCTGAGGGATCATCCTCCATACCACCCATGGCTACATCCATATATCCCTACTCAGCCCTGTCTCCCAATCCATCACCATCACTATCCGAGCTCTCGCCCTTACTGTTGCCAATACTACCACTATCAGTCAAGGAACTAGTCTCTGCACTCTGCTCATCTAGAGCCTCCATGTCTATATCCCCAATCTCAACATCCACATCCTCAATAACCACCCTGTCCTCCTCTCTTAGAGTGAAAACAACACCTGTCCACCGGTGAACTCTCCGCACCAAATGGGGTGCCTCCTCCTCCATCGCCTCCTCATCCTCTAGGATAGTGCTCAAGCCAACCCTAGCAGTACTAGATCGACCACCACTCCATCCACCTCTGGTCCTCACTCCACCACCAGCACCCCCTAGAGCAGGGTCATCTCCCCCANCTCCCACCATCCCGTCCACCATCTCGGCCTCCACCCCTCCCTCTATCACAGCCACCATCTCTCCCTCCATCCCGACCTCCTCTCCCTTGCTGTACCCGCTGGACCCTCCTCATAATAGCCTGAGCAACAGGATGAGAGACATATGTCAATGCAACTGGTCAGGCCTGCACCCAATGAGCATCATACTAAGGTGTGGTCCCTACAAAAGATCAAATTCAAGTATCAGTATCACAACAAAAGAAGGAAAGGGTATAAAAAAGTACATGACCAAGTATTAGAAAGCAGTAAGGAAATTAAATCAACAGTCAGAAAATAGGACAAACCTACATCTATAGTAGTCGAACGCCATGTCCATGCAATAGGAACTAAACCAGCAAACTCAGTCCGGGCAGCATTGAGTGATACGATACCACCCCAGATTGTAGAGTCCCTCAACCTATAAGAAAAGTAAGCATAAGAATTAGACATGTCCTGCCACTCTCTGAACTGACGCAACACACTGTCAATGTTGTGAAAGTCAATCATATGAACATGGTTAGTAACGCATCCAATCAGATATCTCTGCTGACGGTAGAAGGGAAGATGGATGTCCTCTCCATCCCAGACAGGGCAATCTCCATAGGGCCTCCAAATGAAGTAAGGAATCATGTCTAGCTAATGTCGCCAGTATGTTAAAAGCCCCATATAATTCTGAACAATAGCTCCATCATACATATAAACATATGGTCTATCAGCAGGAAGAGCATGTGTACCAATACGATGACAAACAACAGTATGCTCCCATGCCCATATCTGCAGGAGGGTCGCACCATAGCCGAGTGACTTACCATTAAGGTAAGCCGCATAGAACATATGAAAGTGCATGTGAGCCAACATACATGGCCCCCAAGCATAAATAGTACGGTCCCTAACCATACTCTGAAGAACAGTACCAAAACTGACAGAAAATCCATGTTGTCAATGTTTGGGGCATAAGATGCCACAAATCAGGTTGTCTAGTAAGGTAGATAATTTGTTGAGGCCCAAACCAAATCTAGACCATGGAATATCATAAGAACTAGACAATCCAAGCTAATCTTGGGGCAATCCAGAAATCTTGGTCAAAGAAACAATACCAGATCAGGTGGCATACTCAACAAGTGCACCCTGGATAGGAAGCTAGAGGATACGGTACACATCCTCTAGTGTGATAGTGCACTCACTAGTGGGTAACTAGAAAGTGCATCTCTTATAATGCCACCGCTCTACAAGAGTGGAGATCAGACCCCTGTTGGCTGTGATCTCGGGCATATAGAAAATCCAATACAAACCCAGGTCCCTAAAACCTGACCTCTCATCCTCTGAGAGCTGGAACCTGTACACAAGACCCACCGGTCTCGACTCTCAATAGCGCAGAATCCACCTGGTGAACTGCACACAGAAATAAATTAGAAAATATCAGTATCAGTCATACAGGAAACTAGCAAAAGTCAGAATATATAGATATCACCCAAAGAAATCAGGTAGATAGTTCAAAAAAATGTGATTGCAGCAATAAACCCTACAAATGTGGAACTCTTATGTGAATGGAAAATAGAACATGCAATTACGGCATACACCATGCAAATGCGGCATAAAAAGCTGGCAATTGTGGTACACTTATCAATTACGATTTCTAACCAAAAATTGCGGCATTTAAACTGCAATTGTGGCAAAACTGTAGCTGATTGCAGCACATCATACAAATTTTCAAAAAACTACAAATTTTGAAAGCAATAAATGAAGGCATTAATGACACGCAAAGCAATAAAAATCACCAGACATCCTATGTTAGCTGGTCTCTAATAAGTACAGACTCGGTCGGAAATATGTGTCACACCAGGAAGACCCGCCATCACAAGAAAATAGGAGAATAAGCAGAGAAAACTAAAGTAAAACTCACCAAGATATCAAGAGCTCTAAGATCGCAATATAGAAATGAATGGCCCTCTTGGCTACTTATAGGGGATGTCAAAAAACCTAATTTTGCAAGGAGGTCTAATTTTATCTTCCCAGTCCCTAGAAACTTCCACACTCAATATCAGGGGCAATAAAAGGCATTTTTCAAATTAGTCAACTACCCAGATTCAGAAATTGTGGTTTCAACAAATTAACACTCATGTCGAGAATTTTCACTCAAATTTGTTGAGGGGGCATAAATACACCTACTATCGCTGGGGCAAGCTGGGGTAGGATCAAATCTAAAAATTCTTTGATACACTGCGACAAGTCACATCGCATCAAAGAGGGGCAAATGTAGACACCTGAAAATGGACAGGCTTGTGACTTTACATTAAAAACACTAATTTTCATCTATTAATTAATGGTTTTTAATCATTAATTAATCATTTATTTTCCTCTAAATTCATTCCCCAAATCATCTAATCAAATTCCCAAAATTAATTAAATAATTAATTTTATTTAATTAATTAACCTTAATTGATTAATTACCATTAATTAATTAATTAAACTTAATTTCCTATAGTTTAAATTCAAATATTTAAACTTACTAATTAAATTCTTCCAATTAAATTAATTTCATTTCATTCAATAAAGCAATTCTAAATCAAAAAGAATTCAATTATCTCACATGTTGAAACTTTAATTAAATAAATGAATTAACTATTCATTTATCTTCAAAGAGATAACTCCAATCAGATCACATGGGTTACTCCACCCATCTCTCCAGTCCACATGGGTAACTTCACCCCCTCTTCAGTTCAAAAAGGTAACTCACCATTAGCTCTTCAGTCAACCAAACTCTATCTCCTCTTTACCAAATGAAGAGGTGGAGTTTACTGATGGCTTCTCCAGTTCCTTTTGATCTCAACCGTTCATCTCCCTATCTCTGGGATTGATCTCAACTGTTCATATCATCACCAATTCCTATATAATAAACTCTTCATAACCATTTGAATCCAGGATTTCAAGCTCTTGTGCACCATTACTATGTCAGTTTGGTTCTAGCATTCAAGTCATCTTGCTATCACACACTCATTTCAATTAGCAAATTCTCAACACTTCTCAAGTCACAGATGCTAGCCACACCAATACTGAGCATCATGAACAACATTTCGGAAAGAGTAGAGAGAGACAATAGAAGCTTCAAGCGCTTTGGGGTTTGCATTCATTTGTTTTAATTTCTTGTGCTTGTATATTTTATTGGTTATGATTCAAGTTATTCATTTTAGGAGTATTTGTGTATTGGATTTATATCATTTTTAAAACCTTTGCTACTAACCCTCGCCTTTGGAAAGCTTGGGAACCATGAATCATGAAGAAGAGGTGTACACTAGGTTACCAATCTGGTATTGTAGATTCATCTTCTTCATATCAACCCTGTCCTTAATCTTTTGATTATTTTCAATTAGTGTTTGCTTGACTTGTTCATGAACTTCTTGCATTTATTGATAAAAATCCTCGACATTACCACTTATTTTATCTAAACCTTTAAGGTCTCTGATTTCCATCACTCTCTTGGGATGCATTTTGTATACCACTTCAAAGGGACTTCTCCCTATACTCATATTCACTATGTCATTATAGGCAAATTTTGCTTGAGGAATCACTTGATACCATGACTGTCCATAAGCCTTAGTTAGACATCTCAGAAGGTTTCCAAGGGTCCTGTTGACAACCTCTGTCTGACCATCTGACCATTAGTTTTAGGATGGTATACAGACCCAAAAGACAAATTGGTTCCCAATCTCTTCCATAAGGTTTTCTGAAAATGTCCAACAAATTTTGAGTCTATGTCTGACACTGTGCTAAGTGGTAACCCATGAATCCTTATGACCTCTTTGAAGAATAGACTGGCAATCTGTGAAGCATCATTTGTTACCTTGCATGGAATGAAGTGGGCCACCTTGCTAAACCTATCAACCATAACAAAAACATTGTCATAATCATTCCTATTTTTAGGTAATCCATACTAACACATTTCGAGGGTCTTCTAGGAATGGGTAAGGGTTGATAGAGACCTGCATTTGTATATGTTTCCTTTTCTCATTGAAAAATTGTGCAACTCTCAACATACCTCCTGATATCTCTTTTTATTCTAGGCCAATAGTAGAACCTCTGCACCAATTCCAAAGTCTTTTTGAGACCAAAATGTCCCCCCAAACTATTATTATAATTTTCTTCAATCAAATTCTCTCTCATAGACCCTTTAGGCACATAGAGTTGTCCACCTTTAAAACAAAAAACCATTATGTAATGTATAATCAGAGAAGGCACTGTGAAAATGATTTTCAAAAGCTTCACATACCTTGTAGGCCTCAGTAAAGTCCTCAAATTCCTTATATAACTCCTTGAAAATATCTACTCCAATGCTCTTCAATTGAATCTCTTGCATTGTTAAGACCATTCTGCTTAAGGTAACGGCAACCTTATTGGTTTGCGCCTTTTTTATTTGATAGTAAAGGTATAGGCATGTAGAAACTCCACCCATTTTATATGCCTCTGATTAATCTTATGTTGTGAATTCAATAAGTTGAGGGTTTGATTATCAGTGTAAACTACAAACTCCTTGGGAAATGAGTAGTGCCTCCACTTCCTTAATTCTTGAACAAGAGAATATAATTCCAAATCATAGGATGAGTACCTTATTTTTTCATCATTGATTTTTTCACTAAAGAAGGCTACTATTTTTCCTTCCTGGTTTAGGACTACTCGTATTGCAACATTTCTTCCATCACATTCAATGGTGAATAACTTATCAAAACTTGGCAATACTAGGACTGGTTGAGTAGCTACCTTATGCTTTAGTGTTTCAAATCCTATGTTGGTTGTCTCTGTCCACTGAAATTTATTCTTCATACTCATTTAATGGTGCCCAAAATAGGTGAACATATTTCATTGAAATTCCTAATGAGCTTCCTATAGAAATAAGCCAAACCATGGAAGCTCCTGACTTCACTAGAAGACTTAGGAGGGGGCCAATTCAAGATTGTCTCCATCTTTGAGGGGTCCATATTCAAGTTTCCTTTTGAGGCTACAAAGCCAAGGTATACTATCTCTTGCTTCATAAATTCACATTTGTCCAAATTTATGGTTAGCTTTTCATCATGCAACTTTCTTAACAAAATTTCTAGGTGTCTAAGATGATCTTCCTTAGTCTTACTAAAAATGAATATATCATCTAAGTACACGACCACAAATTTAACAATATAACTCTTCAATACTTCATTCATAAGCCTCATAAATGTACTAGGAGCATTTTTCATCCTAAATGGCATAAAAATCCATTCATAAATCCCCTTTGTGGTTTTGAATTTTGTCTTCCACTTGTCTCCTTCCTTGATCCTGATTTGATGGTAACCACTTTTGAGATCAATTTTGGTGAAGTACTGTACACCTCCTAAACAGTCCATAAGGTCTTCAATCCTAGGTATTGGAAACCTATATCTAAGAGTGATTCTATTGATTTCTCTGGAATCGGTGCACAATCTCCAAGTTCACCCCTTTTTAGGTGCTAAAAATGTAAGCACTGCACAAGGAATTATGTGTTTCCTAATCAAACCATTGTCTAACAACTCTTGGACTTGTCTAGACACTTCTTCATTTTGCTAAGGTTTCATCTTATATGCTTCCTTGTTTGGAAAGGAGGCCCCTGGTATGATATCTATTTTATGGCTAATAGTTCTCCATGGTGGCAATATAGAAGGTTTCATGTCACTCACTATGTCCTTAAACTTATCCAAATAAGTCCTCACCTCTGCAAGAATTTATGCTTTCTTCTCATTTCCCTTCTCTTCCTTGGGTTTCAAAACTATGGAAAATCCTACTCCATATCATTCCTTTAAGGTGTTCATGAAGTCTTTTTCTCCTACTAGTAACACACTAGGACCAGTAGATTTCACTTCGTCTCCATCTTCTAAAGGATGGATTTTATAGGTAACATCATCCTTTTGAAAGGAGTAATCATTCTTCTCTCCATTATGGAATTCCTTTCTATCAAATTCCCATGTCCTACCTAGAAGTAGGTGTCATGCATCCAGGGGAAACACATCACAAAGGACCTTGTCCTTATATCCCCCTATAGTAAACTCAACTCATGCTTATTCATTAACTAACACATGTTGGTCTTTATTCAACCAAGTTACCTTATATGGGTGTATATGAGGGGTTCTACTTAGTTTTAACATCTTAACTGCCCCTTCAGATATTATATTATTAGTATAACTAGAGTCTATAACTACCTTACATACCTTACTTGCTATTTTGCACTTGATTCTAAATAAGGACCTTCTTTGGGTTGCCTCCTCCTTAACTCACTCTTTGAGAAATATCCTTCTCACCATGAGGTTCTCTCCAAACTCTAAATCCAACTTAATTTCTAGTGTCTTGACATTGAATGCATCTTCTTGGACTTAATTCACTCTTCTTTCTCCTCCTTGGTAAATTTAAGCTTCTCAGGGAATCTAAAGGTAGGATGTCAGATTTGGTTACAATGATAACATCTCATTGTTAAGAATTAGGATCATCTCCCTCATCCTTTAGACCTTCCTTGACGTTATTAGATCCCCTACCTTTGTAGCTTCCTCTACTACTATAGTTCCCACTCTACTCTAGTGGCTTAAACTCCCACTGGGACATCTGGCTTGCACTTTTCCCTCCATAGCCACCTTTGTAACCTTTGTTATCTCTACCTCTGCTTCTATAGATTTTCTCCTTCCTCTTCTTTCTTTTCTCCTCCACCTTAAGTGCCAACTGGTAACACCTTTGTACTGTGGTAGGGCTTAGGAGACTGATCTCCTCTTGAATATTCCACTTTAACGCATTCAAATATCTATCCACTTTGATGCTTTCACCCTCTTCCACAATAGACCTCAAACATAACTTTTGGAACTCCTATGTATAAGAACTGGCATCAAGGTCCTTCTGCCTCAAATTTTTCCTTTTCTTGTGCAATTGGATTTAATAATCCTCTAGAACATAGGTTCCTCTAACCTTGGAAACCAGTCCCTTCCATGTGGCTATTGTATCATTTCCTTCTTTATGTATCTCCTCTTGAACAAACTTCCACCAAGTTAGGGCAGCTCCCCTTAACATGTACTTAGTCACCTTTACCTTTTGTACTTCACCCTTCACATTCAAATTGATTCTCAAGTCCTTCAATCCATTCCATCACCAAGTCTAGTTCCATCTTCCCACTAAAGAGTGGTATTCCTTCCAAGGCTTTTCGACTCATAGCTTTGAGGGATTTTAGGAATGGTTCTTTAGGTAACACTGGATTAGGCTTAGGGACTCATCCTCCTCTGTAACTTCTCTTTTTTTCTTCTTTTTAACTGACCTTCATAGTTACATGTTTTTTTTTAGTCTCTACCTCTCCAATCTTACTTTCTAACAAGTCCAGCTTTTATTTAAGAACCCTATTCTCTTCTTCTTTCTCTTGCACTTTCTTGGAAATCTCTGCATTAGTCACCATACTAGAATCACCAACTGATTCTATGGCTAACATGTATTGTTCTTCTAGCCCAAATCTTTAGGCTCTGATACCACTATGATAGGGAGGCCCTAGGAGTTTGCCTCAAATTTTCTCTCGGATATAAATTCACTATTTCAATAGGATCAAGAATGTTCCCGTCATTCTTAGGCTCCCCTTTTGTGGTTCTATATATACTTTGTAAATTCAACTCCTAGTGCCTTCCAAGCAAATCCACCAAACCACCCAAAGTTAGGCCAATGGGATTTCTCAATACCCCCACAAATGCATACATGACTTAATTAGGAGTGGATCAATCTCAACAAACTCATTTCAAACTAGAATCAACTCAACTTGGTAGTTTCTTGAACTCAAAGTTCTCTATTTGTAAAGACAGGCAAAATAGACCTAGTAGGACTGAGCCCAATTAGACCCCTATTTTCAGTTTTTTGGAATTTCACTCAAAATATTGCCAAAAGACCCTCCAAAAAATATCCATATTGAATAACCCTTTTTTTAAATGTAAAATATTTCTTAGGTTTCAAGGTTCCACTCTCTGTACAATGCCCTAATCCAAATTTGAGCCTATTTTACTTGTACAAAAATAAAACTGAAGGTTCTTGTGAAAATATGGTAATATGTATTCAAACAATGGTTTCAACAAGTTACTTTGTATCTCCTAAGCTCAATAAACACATTCCACCCATTATGTGGTTCATCTCAATCCCCTCCTGCATAATAATTTGCATGCTCTTTCAAGGACCTAGTCGGGCACACTGTCTGCTCGCCTAGGGCTTGAGTGAAAAAATCACAAACTTGACATTCCTACAAACTACCTCCTAGAAACTATAGTACATTGACCCCTATTTCATTCCCCAAATGGCCATTAATATTCCATGTGTAAATTTCAAGTTAGGGGTCATTTTTTTTGCAATCACACCCTCAGTCTGCCAGTATCAGGACAAATTCATGTTGATTTTTATTCTGCACACAAAAACTTCAAGAAATTTGAAAAAACTATACAAATAGGAAGAATAACATGTTTTCTAACTATTTACAACCAAATAAATCACTACTCAATTCATAAATAAATAGATGCTCAACTTGTAAATTGACTGTACAGGAAATGCAAGAAAATTGTTATTGCTCAGTTTTGCAAAATAGAGTATTGTATCTTTCCAGCCCTTCAATAATCAATCTAGAGGCCTTATATACGCCTCCTAGAAATGAATCAACTATCTACAGGTGTTCATAACTGATTTTGGTCAAAATGCACAATGTTGCAAAAAGTTGCAAAGTTGCAATGCAACTTTTGCTCAAACTTTCAAATCTCCCTTATTTTTGATGTAGAATGGTGTAATTTGTCTCCGTGATCATTCTCATGTGCTAACACTGACCTTACAACCCATGTTACATCAAAGTGCATAATTGACCCCTTAATTTCAATCTTGACAACGCTGGAAAACTTGACAACATTTTTCCAAATTTTGACCCAACAACAAGAAAAAGACATCAAATTAGATACAAAAAACCTAATGGGCTATCAACTACCCTTATTAAATTCAAGGACCAATACAAGGGACTTCAATCCAAAATTTGAGGGTTTAACTATCAAAACCCTAGGTGCTCCTGCACTACATAGGGTTCCTTCATATTACATTTGTTTTATATACAAGAAAGATGAGCTCGGGAGTATTGCTTTGAGTTTTATCTATGGTTAATCATCCATCATATGCAACTAATCTGACTCACTACCGCTTGTCCCCCTATTGCGTAGATTCTCCAAGGACCTTCTGATGTCCACAATTACTAAGTAGACCGGGTAATTCTTGTTATAGGACATTTACCATACTTTTCAAAACTTGCCATCAATGTTAGTTCAAAATATAAGAATTGAAAGGCATCACCTCAATAAACATGATATATCCATAAGTTAGTTTACAATTTTTTTTATTTTTATTTTTTTTTGTGTGTGTGTGTAAACCCTGTGGGTATATATATATATCACCTTATGCAATATCTTTGAGTGAATATAACACAGTGATCACTACATCACTTTCATATTGAAACCAGCTTCACCTTTCCTAAATATAATAATGCAAAACATAGTGAGAGATCATCAGACAGAAGCTAGATGCTAACCATATTTGTTTAGAACAGTTCCCATGAAGGTGAAAATATATTACCAAAATACAAAAACATAGAAGTAGAAGAACAACAGAACATATCCATGCATAATATCTCTTTGTGAGAATTTAACCTCAGAGCTAAAATTACACCATCTCAGGAGTACAAGCCAACACATTGAGAAAATAAAATCTTAAAACTAAATAGAAGAGATGCTAAACATGGATTAGATCATATCTTTATCACACAATCTTGAGAGAAACTATAAAATCTTGAATACTCTTCTTTCTTTCTTTTGTGTCTGTGTGTGTGTTGAGGGGGTGTGTGCGCGCTTACATACTTATATATGCATTTATTTAAGTATAAAATTAGGATTGTATTCAGAAACCTACGAAAAAATTTAAATATGAGCTCACTCCAGCTTCAACAAAGAAATAGACCTTATAAATATCTAATAAAATAAAGCATCACAAAGAATTAGACAACTTGGTAACAATCATCTTTAGAGGGCATAGTGAACTAAAAGGTGTGAGAATCAATAATAATCTCATATTCTTACAAGAGAAGTAGAGAATAATAACGCTAAGAGATCATAACCCTTGGTAATACTCTCTTTCCATTGGATTTTATCCATATTTAGAAGATTTGTTCCCATCTTATTAATGACAAGATACATGAAAGAAAAGTATCGAGTATCCATAGATCATATAGGTCTTAATTTTGAAAATATTACCTTGTTATTTAATGATAATTAATTAAATAATGATTATTTAATTAATAAATCTCTAAGTCACTTTTATGTGTATACAATGGGTAGCAAGTAGGATTAACAATAAAGTACCAAGGAAAGCTATGCATAATCACCAGGCTTGGATTCGCAATGAACTTGATGGAAATACTGGCCTAATCCTCCTTCCAGAATTTGAACAACTCCTATTATTTTCCTTACTACTTCGCATCATTCCCTAACACCTTCTTCTACATTAGACACAGTGAAGTAGCTAAACTATGCATCGCTGGAAAGCTAAACCTGGTCACACTCCTCATTTTCCTTTAAAAAGGGGAAAATGTTGGTTGATCGTTAAATTTAACATATTTTCTTATAAGACACTTTCAATTTGGAGTATACAAAGTTCACAACTTGAAATTTATAGGATTTTGAAGTATTAGAGATCTAATGGTCATGTGTGCTCTTTGAAGAGTTAAAAATGAGGTTATGTATTTGGGCATATTGTCAATGTCCTTTTTTTAAAATTCAAAATACATATTGAAACATGGGTCAATCAGTTTGACTTGAAAATTACGTAATTGAATCATGGTACAAATATCACAATTTGATTTCTTGTGGAAAATCTCTCCTACTTACATATTAGTTTGTTAAATGTAATATATGATGTTTTTAAAATTTTGACTAACTGTTATTTTGATAAAAAGATTATCGAGAATTTTGGGTGGATAGTATCAAGAATTTTGAGGCAACCAAAAATAACAAAATGTTAGAGATTTAAAAAGAGTCATGTTCTAATGTTTTGTTGTGAAGATAAAGGCTCTTCTTTAGCATTTTCTCTTCGTGCTTTTACTTTAAAAAAGGATGCAAAAGATTATTTTCCAATCATTTGAAACATTAATCATTCCCAAACCTACACATGTAGACACCAAAATTTGTCCACACATGAACACATTTGACCTTATCCTGTCCTAGCCAATTAAATAAATACTTATTATTTATTTAATAATACATTGCCTTTATCCTACCCTTAATTAAATAAATTTATATTTATTTAATTAAATCCACTTTTATCCCTTACCCTTGATTATATAAATTTACATTTATTTAATTTTATCCTATCTCATTTTCCTAGAGTTTAATTAATCTTAAATTAATTAAACTAACTTATAGCCTAAATCCCCCACCTTTTTACTAAATCCTACCTAATAATTAATCATTGATTAATTAGCTTAATTTCTTGATTCCTACACATATTAACCATTTCCCCTAATTTAAAATTGTCTCACACATGCGAGCACAATTTAAAATTTAAAATTTAAAATTAATCCACCTTGAGCCACTCTCCACATGTGTACTTTCCCTGAGTCACTCAACTCTTACACATTTGTCTCCACTTTCTCCTTGAGACTTGCTCAAACATGTGTGAGATTTCTTGAGCCTCTCAACTCTTACATTGTCCCTCACTTGGAATTTATTTTCCAACTCCTCAAAGTTACTCACATATGTGTGAGCAACAACTCACCTTTTGAAAGGTCAACCCTCTTGCCACTTGGCATCCACCTCATCAATCCTATGCAATCTTATCCCTCCATTTAATATTAAATCTCAACCATTCATTTCTCTCAAAAATCTATAAATGGGATCCTTCTCCTCATTCCTCATATCATCTTGTTGTGCATTGTCATGATGTTGGTTTTGTGAGCAACTACATTATCAACACTTTTACATTTTAAGGTTTGCATGCTTTTATGTTGAAGTAGTTTAAGTTTGTCTCTTATTTCATTTCATCACATTTGCATGTTTACTTCCATATCATTTTGAGGTGTGCATGTTTATGTTAGAATAGGTCTAGTTTATATACTTGTTCTATTTTTACATACATTTCCATGCTATACTTTTTGGTGAACCCGACGTGAACATTCCCTTTTGACATGTGTTTTTGTGAGTTTTGAGCTTGCAAGTTGAAGACTTTTATAAGGAGCATTTGTAGGCCAAAGTTTTAAAAGGGCTCAAAAATCATATAAACAACCTCATGGTTGTCTTTGGGGCAGCCAAGAGAGGAATTTTGACATATTATTCTCCATACTTTGCTCATTTTTTTCTATTTCAAGTTATAGGAAGATGCACATTGTATATATGTCATTAAAACAATATCAATTTTACATTTTGTAAAAAAAAATGCACATATGCTTCTATATTTTACCTTTTAAGTGTTTAATCTATTTATATATATAAATAAAACAAAAAATATATATATTTCTTTTATCTTTACTTATCTTTTCTTTCTAAAAAAATAGTCTTGTTTTTAATTTAATATATATTAGAAAAACAATAATAAATAAAAAACAAAATATCAAAATTTAAAATAAAATAAAAAGTAAATTTAAAAAAAGAATTATAAATAGTCCCCACAGACTGTGAAACACAAACCATAGGTGGATTGTTTTCACAACCCGCGTGATTGAGTTCACTTTAGTCCACAAAATTGTGTTCCATAGTCCACGCAGATAGTGTGAACACAATCACAAGGACTGTGGTTCACGCACCTACCCAAAACAAACAAAAAAAAACTTAAATTTGGATTTTAGAATTTTTTTCCCACCTTTTAAAATTGTTGTTTGAAATGCACTTTTTCATTGGTATTAGTTTTTAATATTAGTATTTTTAACAAGTTTTTTTATTTTCTCCTTTTTATTTTGTAGGTATTTATCCCCTAGTCACATGGGTGACCAAGGGCTCTGCTGACTTTCAGCCCCAATAATTTTTTTTGTGGTCACGTGGGACCTAGGGGTCGGTTTCCAAGGGCTTAACTTAGCCCCCTTCATCCTTGCAAACACATAAAGATGTAGTTTTAAAAAAATGGGCATAACTTTTTCATACGATATCAGATTTTGATGATTCAAGAAGCATTGGAAAGATGATTCATCCCTCTTTCTAGATTGTCAGGATATTTTTCCATATTCCTTTTCAGAAATCAGGTGCACATATTCAAATTCAATCTTTCATTTTGAACTTAAAATTCTTGTATCCTTTGCATATGAAATCTTTTTTCAGCAATTTTTTAAAAAAAAGTTATCAAAAAGACACAAGGAATATGTTTACAATAATTTTTAGCTTTAGATAATTTATTTGATGTGTATTCCTCATATTTTTAATTTAGTCTTAAAATAAACCTACACATTTGGATTTGGAGCTAAAAATAAACAAGTGTCTTTTAACCGCAAGACCACTCATGTATTCTCTCCGCTTGCGCCTTCGGGTGAACTTGAGTACACAAGAAAAAAGTGGTCTTTTTTTTCTTTTTTTAGGAGGCTTTTTGGGGAATTTGATCACCCAAAGGGACGACCTCACTTCTCATGTTTTGATAGAGTATAAATAATGGGAGGTGAATCCAAAGGCGCCTCTCTTGGAAGTATAATCTTGTCAATCTTGTCTAAGCCCCAAAGAAATTTATACCTTTGGGAAGTGAAGGTGGATATTTGGGTTATCGTCTCCTCTCGACTGTTTGACACTATTCTCTTTCATCTACGAATTTTGGCCTCACATACCTTGTCTATATCGAGGACACCCCCTAGTTGAGCTTGTAAAGCCTGGTTGAAGCTTGAGTAGGTTTTTTGGTGTGTTTGATGTGTTTGAATGTTTAAAATCACCTTCCCCACTTGAAACCAAAGGGGGACACATCATCCAAATTGAGGCTTAGGAATTTTATCTTTTACATCATTTCATTGTGTGTTTTCATTTTTTAATTAAAATCAAAAAATCCAAAAAATTCATAAAATTCAAAAACCCAAAAAAAACATAAAACTTTAAAAAAAATCTAAACATTTCAAAAAAAAACAAAAAAAGCATTCATGTATAAGTCTAGGTGTCCTCCAAGTTAAGATTTCCACATCACCCCTTCCATTTATCAACCTCATCATCATCATCATCATCATCATCATCAACAACAACAACAACAACATATCTCTTATCATCATCACCCTCTTAATCATCTGAATCATCCCTCCAATCTCAATCATCCCTAATCATCCTAGTCATCATCTATTAATAATCTGTAGTGATCTCCCTAATCCAACCCAATCATACATAGTATACCACTAATCTCTAATCATTCTTCATATCCTAAGCATCCTTAATATTTATCCTAATCATCCTTCATCTTTATCATCATATATTAATAATCCATAGTCATCATATCTTCCTTCTTTCTCATTCCCTTCATCCTAATCACTTCATTGAATTCATTCATATTCTTCTTAATCATCCATCTTATCTTAATCATCCTTAATCATCCATCTTATCTTAAACATCCTAATCATCTTTCATCTTCATCATTCTATCTTAATCATCCTAATTTCTCCATCCTAAACTTCCACCATATTATCCCAATCATCTCTAATCATAATCCTAATCCTAATAATCTTTCATCTTCATCATTATATCTTAATAATCCATAATCACTTCATCCTAGCCATTCAAAATCATCCTTATCCATTTCTCTAATCTTAATCATACCTTATCAATCCATAATACATCATTTAGGACCCTAATCCTAATCAATTTTCCTAATCCAATCAAGGTACTAATTATCCATCATAATTCACATCAACATCCACTTTTCTTAATCCAATCTCATCATTCATCTATAATCCAATCTAATCACATCATCATCATCCTAATCCAATTTCTTGTCAACCTCATATCATTATACCTAAGCCCTAATTCAATCCATCTACCCCTTCATCCAAAACCAATCACCCATTATTTATTCACTTGTCTTCAAAATCCCTCATCTATCTCCCAAAGTTCACCCATTCTTAATTCCAATCATCATCTAATCCAAATCCAAAACCCTCATTCAACCATCATGGATATGGGTTGGTTTGACAAAATGGTTAAGTACTTTCAAATTCCAAACCTCATCCCCCAAATCATACATCCAACCCAACCAACCTATCAACCACATCCATCCAACTCATACATGTCTCACAATAATCCAACCCCTAACTATTCATATCTCTCACCACAACCCACTTACCAAGTCAATCTCATAACTTCACATCCATCTACCATATCCCCGTCTATTTTACCTCAACACATCATAGCTAATCCCAATCCATCTCCCATTTCTTATCCTTATTCTACCTTTGACAAGGGAAGTCAATATCATTATCTCTCACCCACAAATGATTTCCTATATAACCCACATAATGCCTCCAATATACCTAATCTTTCGAAAGAACTTCAAAACATTGTCCTTAATTTACAAAATGGGGCTAAAAATAAATAAATAAAATCCTTTCAAGACATATGTCCTTCCCCATTTGTCCAAATCCATAATCCTCATCTCCCATCCAACCCCAATCCTCCACCTAATCCCCCAAACTTTAAGCTTAATGTCCAAAATCATCATCTCAATCCCTCACCTAACCCTCAACCTCTACATAATCCTAATCCTCCAAAATCCACATCATCCCCATCTTGCAAGTACTTTTCCATTAATTTGGCCCAAGGACTAGCGAAGGAGTCTAAATACTCAACTCTAAACAAAGTTGCACAATCACCCAAAGTAATGCACTCACCTTCATCCCCCCCAAATGAAAACATACCTCAATCTCCAAATCCTCACGAGTCTTCCATCCCTCCATCAACTCAAGTTGAATATTACAATTCCTCCATCACATCACCCTCGCAAGTCCAAACATACCAAGACCTTGTCCCAAATAATGCTAGCATGGATTCCTCTTCTCCTCTATATCTTAGCATTCCTCAATCTTATGATATCTTTCCATTAGAATATCTATGTTTTCTTCATCCCATGATCCCCTTATATCTCAAGCTCTATTTATCCCTCTTAATCCACCTCATGATCCCATTCCCAATCAAGATCAAGACATCCCTTGTATTCCATCTATTAATGATTCCCCTCCATGTCAAGATAAAATCACTCCATCTCATAGTCCCATTCCATTCCAAGAGAAGAGTATCCCCTCTACCCCATCCAATGATCCCCCTACATTTCAATACTTAACCTCCACTTACCCTCCACCTCATGAATGTATTCATTTTATCCAATCCACTAATTCCCCTTCATGTCAAGATCGAATTAATCCATCTCATGATCTTTTCCCCTCTACCCCATTGCATGTTTCCCTTCCATCTCAAGATCCACTCATCCCTTGCATTCCACCACAAAATCCTCTCCAAAGTAAAGATCAAATTACCCCTTCATCTCCATGTCATGATCCCAATCTATCTCAAGATCTTATTATTCCTACTAATCCTCCTCATGACCCTCCTCCACCACATGATCCTTATCCTCCACAAGATGTAATACCCTCTAACCCTAATATATTTTTTATGTTTTTGAATGAAGTAAGATCTTTTCAATGTTTTATTACAGCTTAAGTTGTTCATGATACTTGTTTGATCTATTCCTATAGTTTTTTTATAATTATTTCACAAGCTAGTACCTAAGGATTCTAATATCATACATACTTTCTAAAGGTATCATTTGTGTATGTATTTATATCCATGTATGTATTGAGGACCTTAAAGACCTTTCTGAACATAGTTAGGATGTTATATGATATGTACTTGATGGATATATAAGTGATTATTTATACTTTCTTCTATTAAGGTTACTTTTTATGAATCTTGTATCTCACTTGATGATTTGGGATATTTCTCATGATTATGTTGATTTATTATTAGTAATGATTATATTCTAACCCAATACTCAAAATTATAACCTTCATTTGATGCTACATGCTTTGTGTGTGTAGATATATACATGATGTGTTTTCATGATTCGGGATGAAGTCGTAGTTACTCACATAGTTGAGGTCCACATGATGTATCGATCATAGTCATCTTTCTGCAATGTCTTCTATATGTATATCCATGCACATGTATTTATTCTCTATGATGCAGGCTTGCAAGTACTAGACATTGACTTCACCTAGCTTTGCAGGTCTAAGCGTGCCTCAAAATCCTTGATCATTGTTGTTGTTACAGAGACAGTACCAAGTTCTCGCAACAAGAAACCTACCTTTGGTCCTTTTCTTATGATCCCTTGCACCTGGGTTGGGTACTCTTGAGGTAGTCCTAGATATGTTTTCTTTGGCATGATGGTAATTTTTTTTGTTATCTAGATAGCTTTGTTGTCTTAATTGATTTTGGAATATTGATCCATAGGTCTTGTTGGAGGATTGGTTTATGTGAGTGGTAATCCTATTTCTGCTAGAATAGAATGTTATATATTTTATAGAACAATAGCTGGTTGGAGTAATTAATATAATAAGTATTTAAAATACCTTATAATAAGAATTATAAAGTATATTCATAAAGTAATGTCTTCATATAATAATAATAATATTTAAATGGGTGTATATATACACATAGCATATGGGTGCACACATATGCACATGTTTATATATATACAAAGATAAGAATTAAATGATTATATGTATTTATGATTTATGTAAAAATATTATTATAAGGCTATATGGTAAATACTAAAGTAATTATCAACTTATTAAATATTTACCTTGAGAGGAATTCCTTAATGGATAAGGTAAATAAAAGTAAACTAAGAGATAGTAAATATATGAATACCGTGTGTTAGAGATAATATGCATTAATCTTTACTAAAGTAAATAAATTAAGAATGGTATATTATGCGGGAATAACTTGCAACTAAAAAATAATATAATAATTAAAGGTCTAAACTATTAACCAACCTTTGGTTATGAAAGGTTGCAACAGTTGGAATTTTCCCGTGCACCACTCCTGTAAGATACTTATGGGAGGAGTTTAGAAAGGAAAAGGGGGAAGAAGAATAAGATAATCTCTCAGAGATACACTATTGATATTTTTGGATAGATCTTTATATTTTCTTGACAGTTGCATTATGAGATTTTTGGGTGTATTCAGAGGATAATTGTGCTTGTGGATTCTGAAGGAGTTCAAAGAGTTGGTTAGAGTGATCTAGGAATTCTCCCTCAATGGTTTCTCCGCAAGACTCCATGTAGGATCTATCCTGGAAGGAGATCCTTCATATATGTTTGCCATACTTATGTGTGTGTGTGTTTTATTATCTTGATTTCCTTCTTTGGATCATAGGAAGCTTTAATGTGTGGTGTTATGATTATTTTTGCCTCTCATTGATGGAAATGATTCCTCAAAGGAATTATGCTATTGAAAATATGGTTGGGCCAATTATTCTTTCTATATTAACTATGATTGTATCATATGATGTTAAAATATCCTTGTATTATCATGTTTGATAATTTTTCATGTGTTATAAGATACTCTAGGGTCTTTAGGAACCTTTAGGAAGGAGTTGGATCCAGTGGATTGAGTATAATACCTTATTTTGCCTTATTTCATCAGTCAGGCCTCTGTCAAATTCTAGTGATTTTGATAGATTGATTCTTAGGGTAAGAGGGGTTTAATGAGTGTTTTGAAAGGGAAACAAGGATATCTCAAATAGGTATTCCTTGGATTCTTCTCCCAAGGCCCTCATTATGCCCAGTTTTACCCGTAAGAACAACCTGCAACTCACTACATCCAACCATACACAGTAAGTGACCAACTGCGTTGTTCTGGGACCAGCTATGAAAATCTTGTGACCAAGTGCATACGAGTTAGGTACCAACTATGAAAGACCTCCCCCAAGTGTGTAATTTAAGGCCCCAAATACGTAGGATATTCACCAACTACGCAGGAAGGTGTGCCAACTACGTAGGACCTCCATTAGGGTCAATTTCAAGGTTTTTCTGAGGTTTAGGTTTCCGTACTGACCTAAGGCCGATGTAATTTTATGTTTGACTTGTTGTTTCACTGATTTCTCTATAAGTAGTATGATCTTGCTATGATGTTTTGTGGTTTGACTTGGTGCTAGAGGCACTGGTTATATGATTTTGTAGAAATTTTGATGTTGATTATGAACGGTACATTTTGAGGTCTTCTTATGTGTTATCTATCATCTTGAATGTCATATTAGAGTTTAGGAGTGTCTGGTAGACTAGGGGCAATCAATGATCTCCTAAACCCAATCCAATGATGTTATGATGCTATGATTTATGTTTGATGAGGTACGTGATGTAATTATGTTTTTGTGAAACCATTTTTTATGCATTTGATGCAATTTGGATGTGTCTTATCCATCTGAGTAGGTAATTGTGGTTTAGGGTTGCCCAGAAGATTCAGGACAACTAGTGCTTCCTAAACTCAATTATTTGATGTTGTGACATTGTTATAGCTTCCTATATATTATGATGTGGATTTATTATGTTCTTTTAATACTTGTTTGGGTAGGTAACCTAAGGACACTAGGTGAGTGTCTCTCATTGAGGGGTCGGGACCCTAAGTGGCTAGTACCAGGGTAACCCACTAATGAGTTATGTAATCAAGTGATAACCTAAATAAATTAACTAGGAATGGGGTGAAATACACACTAATCAAGATTAATTTTTTCCTCACTCATGTTGCTAGTGCTAGTATAGACTAGGGATGGGAGTGGGAGAGGGTGCCTTTGTGATGGCACAATCAAACAACCTTGTCCTCACGAAAGGTGTTCGGTTCTGCAAGTGCCTACTTGGGGGTTGGGGCCAAGAGTGGCTAGTACTAGGGTAACCCAAGGGGTGAGGGCTTAGAGTTCCTACTAATTTTTATTATGTCCTTTTTGGTCCTTGTGATCTTCTTGTGTTTTTAGTTGTGTTATGTTTTGGGAAGGCTTATGATCACCTTAGGAGTAACCTAGTTGTGACCTTCTTGCGTGGACCTTGGTCTCTGTCTCCTATCATGGGGGAGTAGACTCTTTTTGTATCCACATGGTTGGGTGGTTAATCTTTATGATATCAAGGTACCATTCGTGGTCAGATGGATGTTCTTGGATCTTGTTCCTTCCATATTTTCAGTTTTGAAGACTTGTTATTGTATATGTAAAGATGTACTTATGCATGTGAATTCTTGTAATTGTAAGCTCTTGTAAGGACATAATTGTATCTGATGTTTTGATGTATATAAATTTAATTCAAATAAATGTATAAGGTAATGGGTAGATCTAGGTAAAAAGGAAAGGGAAAAGGTTGTATGTTATCAATATGAAAAGATAATTGTTTAGGGTATTAATTCGTGTATATTTTATTACTTTTTGGTATCCAAGAAATGATCTTAGACTTAGTATGAAATAATATATTTATAAATTAATGTGTTATCTCTTGATGTAAGATTGTGGAAAATTATTATGAATTGATGAATCAATGATTAAGATGCTATAGAATTCAATATTAGAATATGATTACTATGTACCTCAAATGTGTATGGAATAATAAAGTATATAGGGAATTTCTTATTTATTAAATGTTTATCTCTCAAGTGAATGCTTAATGAATAGTGTAAAAAATGACATAATTTTAGTAAAGGATAACTTACATATATGCATGTTAAAATATTAGGAATGATGGTAAGATTATCCCTGTACCTTAATGTTAAGAGTAAAGGAATGAATTGGTAAACTTATATTAATAAATCAATACCTTAATGGATAAATTAATAGATTAGATTATGTTTCTTGAATAATAGTATTAGGGAACTTGTGAGGACTTAGATTATTTGTAATATTTCATTGAAAAAATATATATTCACATCTCTTAGTAGTTAGTTGGCTTTTCCTCCTAGGTTCCCTGGCAGGGCGTGACACAAGATCCCATTACCCTATCTAATCCATCCATGAACCCCATACATATAAATTTGGTGCCTCCACCTTTATCCATCATGGCTTCCTCTAAGAACTTATCATTCCTTCCACCTCCCCTCCCCATCTACATGGACTCGCATCTTGTTATCAAAATAACAAGTATCCCATTGGAAAAAGAATTTGTGAAAAAATTAACTATCAAGGCAAAGGTTTAGTCCTCCATGAACAAGTAATATTAGAACCTATACAAATCAAATAAAATCTAGGTTCATATGGCCTTGGCTACAAATATCATGTTAAAGATGTTGGTAAACCTTCCACCCCTTCCAAATATAAAATCTCTCCATCTAAACTCAAATGTTCCCATACCCCATATTCCACATCCATTTTGGGCCCTTATGTCCAAAACTCCATTTCTTCCTCATCCACATCCATTTTGGGTCCTTATGTCCCAAAATTGAATACTTTATCCCTTCCACCCATTTTGGGTCCTTACATACCTCCATCCACAAAATCCAAGTCCACCACTCCATCACCTTAAATCCACAAGAAAGATAAACAAAGGCACTCATCCTTGAATTCCTTCCAAAATTAACCCTCCATCATTCCATCCATAAACCCTCCAAACCATCCACCATCATTTACTTGTACAACTTCTATTGGAAGCATTTTGGATGCCAAATCTAAAATGCATAAAGCCAAAAATCCAAGGATCAACATATCCCATATAAAATACATGTTCAAGGAAAGAAAAATAAGATCCAAAAGAAATAAAAATTCAAAAGGGCACAAAAGCCCAAAAAGAAAAATTCAAACACCATGTGGATTCCCAAGCTACTCATTCAAGCAATAAATCTCAAAGAAAAATCCATCTTGGAATCCAACCCTTCTAATCCCAAAGCTTCCTCCACTATCCTAATTCCATCATCCCCTTCATCTATTTTGGGTCCTTATACTTGAAAACCCAAATTTACTCTTCCATCTCCTTTAAAATATCCTCATCCACAACTCCACCACCCTTCAAGGTGTGTGCCAATTATTATCTTTCCAACTCACTCATCCATTTATTCATAAGTCTTCCAACCTACCATCCATTATACACCTATCCTTCCTCACCCCTTTGATCCAAAATTTTGCATAAATCCTTATCCCTCTCCATCCTCTATCCATTTCTTCTCCCTCCCCACAATCATACCAACATTTATGAGCATATGGCCAAAGTGCCTTGGTCAAAAAAAATTATCAAGGGATACCATCCATAGAACTAGATGCTTTAGTTTGTCCACCGTCTTCCTATCACATATCCATTGTCTTCTAGAATCCACTTATACATTCATTCACTTATCCTCATCCCCTTGCACTCTATACTTGGTGGAAATATTCATCCATGCCATGCTACCATACATCCCCTATCCACCACCCATCATCCTATCTAATTAAATCATCCTTTTCCCATCTTTGACTTGACTATCATATCCATTCCTTATATCCACACCCTCCATATTTTTTAGTCATTATCCATCCACTATCCATTATCCTACATAATTCCATCCACTTTATCCATATTTGATCTTGACATCCTATCCATATCCTCCATCTCATAGTCCTTTTCCTATTTATTTCCTCCATCTTCCATTCATAAACCTATATAATTCCTTCCTCCTTTAACATGTCTTTGATCTTGATTATCCTATGTATTTATTCTATTCCATATTACTATCCCATCCATATCTTCCATATCATACCCTCCATCTCATATCCTTTATCCAAACTGATGAAGGGGACTCCCCTTAATACCACAAGTACACGACAGAAACAAAGAGAACAACAGAAATTTAAAAGAATAGAAAATTGGCTTCTTATTGGCTCCACAGATGTGGAATTACAAACTTCAGAATTACAATATCAAAATCCACATGGGCATCCCTTACAATAATCTGTAGGACAAAGCCTCAAATAACCACCCAGAACTGCCCTAGAAAACACCACGGGCCTTCCTTAAATAGGCAATTTTCCACCGCCCGAGAAGGTTCCAAAAATATATCCATTAAGGCCGACTACCCTTAGCATTTAATTATTTTTCACTTTTATTACAAAAGGGTTGGCTTTAAATATTTACAAAATATGAGACTAGGTAGCCCAACTTCCGGAAGCCATAACTTTTGAACCGTAGCTCTAATTGGCTATTATAACCACTTTTCAGAAAGGGGAGATTGTGATCTACAGTGCTTGACTAGTGAAGCGCAAGTCAACCAGGGGTTTGACCTTGATCCGGAGCCTCTAAGGTCCTGAAAATTGAGCTCAAAGGTTTTTCACCCTAAAATCTCAACAGTAAATCCTTAATAACTTCGCCAATACAGATGATCTGGCAATGAAATTCAATTGGCATTCTTATATGACTAAGATGAACCTTCACCTGGAAAATTAGAACATTC
>MU228460.1:935032-964807 GCA_018584345.1 Thuja plicata | reverse complement strand
CCAACTTACTAAAAATAGTAAGTTTCCAAAAATAGCAGCTTTGTACAAAATAGCCCTTATTGAATAGAAAAACACATATTTTTGGCTGATGCAAGATTGCCCTTACACCCAGGATGCTCCTGCATCACAAACCCATCCCACTTTCATACCTTTTATCAGATATTTTGGATGTGGTGGAAGAGTCTAGATGTGGAGGTTTTCCTTAAAGATTATAACAACACTTTTATTGCTTTGATGCCAAAGAAGGCTTCTATCTCCTTCGTTGATGATTTTAGGCCAATTTCTTTGTGCAACATGATTTACAAGGTGATTTCTAAGGTTATTTATAATAGGCTAAAAGTTTCTTTAGACTCTATGATTTCTAATGAACAAAGTAGTTTTTCCCCTGGGAGATCCATCTATGAAGGGATTATTTTGGCACGTGAAGCAATCCACTCTATTCAGTCAAAAAAAATTGATAGGATGATGGTCAAGGTTGATATCAAGAAAGCCTATGATGAGGTAAAAAGGGGCTTCCTCTTAGAGGTGTTGGCCAAGTTTGGGTTTGATGCTGCCTGGATTTAATGGGTCAAAAGTTGCATAAGTTCTCCTAAGTTTTTAGTGATGATTAATGGGAGCCCTCAGGGATTCTTTGATTCTAATAAGGGGATTAGACAGGGGGATCTAGGATCCCTTTTTATTTTTATTATAATGGTTGAGGTGCTTGGAAGCCTTATTTCAAAAAGGTGTAGCGAGGGACAATGGAAGGGTATTAAGATTGTTGAATATGTTCAATCACTATCACATCTATAATTTGCATATGACACCTTTCCTGCTAGTGAGGTATTTGTGAGAGAAGCACGGGTGATGAAGAAAACTCTTGATGATTATGAGTTGGCCTCAGGGAAAAAGTAAATTTGCAGAAATCTAAGATTTACTTTTTCAATACGGATCCCTCAAAACAAAGAGACATTTGTAGGATACCTAGTATGATAGTTGGCAAGCTTCCAAGTAAGTAATTGGGCATCCCGCTCTTTGGTGGAGAAACTAAATCAAAATTATGGAAAGGAATTGTTGAAAGTTGTTTGAACAAATTGGATGGTTGGAAGAGTACATGGCTTACCTTTGCTGGTAGAATTCTTATGTTAAATTCTATAATTTATGCTATCTCCATTTTCTCTATGATGTGTCTTAAGATACCCATAAAGGTGATTGAAGTCATAACCCAGTGCATGCATAAATTCTTTTGGAATAGAGCCAGTACATAGGAAAATATTCCTCTCTTGGTGTGGGAGAAAATCTGCAAATCTAAAGGTAAAGGAGGGGTTGTCCTTAAGGATTGGCACAAAATGAATGAAGCTCTTGGGGATAAACTTGTATGGATTTTATATGCTAACCCAGACCAATTATGGGTTAAGGTAATGAGAGCCAAATATTTTGATTCACTAGAGGATCATAGAATACTGACAATCTGTAATCCCCCAAAAGGTTCAACCATATGGAATTTTATTGTAAGTCATAGAAGCGTGGTTGTTGAGCATATTTCTTGGCAGATAGGTAATGGTGCAAAAGCTAAATTTTGGGAGGACTCTTGATCTATGTTTCTAGCTTTAAATGAGAGGGTTGATTTAGTTGAGGTTAGATATAGATTAATTACTTTGTGGGGAGATAAATTCAGTGACTATTTGACAGTCAAACAAGGTGATTTGGGGTTGGAATGGTGTTGGAAAGATTTGGAAGACACGGGGATACCAAAACAATAGAAAAGGTTATGGAGGGAGGTTTCAGATTAGACAAAAATACTCATTTCTAGGAATGAAGACAGATTCATTTGGTGTGGGGTTTGGGATGGCAAATATTCAGTCAAATTGGGATATCATCTCTTAGAAGGGAGGGAGAATGAGCCTTCAAAGATAAACAATTTATTTTGGAATAAGAATTTCCTCCCCATGGTAGGAACTTTTGCATGGCTAGATATTAAAGGAAAGGTTCTAAATGGGGAAAGGAGGAGACACGTTGGATTTATAGGTCCCACTAAATGTGTGATGTGTGGTAAGGCACAGAAGTCGGTGGATCACCTGCTTCTCCAATGTGAATTTTCTTCAAGGTGTTGGTCAAATTTGAAAGAGAATTTAAACTAGCATTGACCTATGCTTTACATCCTTAAGGGGGTCTTTGATAGTTGGCCTTCATCTCCAAGGAATTCATTACTATATAGTGTGTGGATAATAATCCCTTCATTACTGATTTGGGAGTTATGGAAGGAAAGGAGCAAAAGGATTTTTATGGACAAATGGTAAGATGATAGGAGGATCCAAAGAATAATTTTAATCATGCAATAGAGGAGGTGGTTGGTGTTTCAGCCTCTCATCTTAGCTCAGCTTCACTACCTTTCACTATGGAGGATGGGAGGATCCAAAAGCTCTGGCCTAGCCTAAAAATTAGACATGGGGCATGGTCAAACAAAAATGCAAAGAAAATAGTTTAGGTTAGTATTTATTGGAATCCCCCCTTAGATGGTTGGCACAAAGTGAATTTTGATGGGGCAGCATTGTTAGAATAACTGAGGGGGGGTGAATCAGTGGCCTCAAAAATAATCAAATAAATCAACCCAAAACTTTATACCAAAAATATAAACCTCTAGTTATCTTCAGTCCTACAAGATGTATGCCTTTAAATAATCTTATCAAATAACTACTTAGAATATATTGTTTATCCCTTTTTCTTAAGCTTTACCGAATAACAGTCTAGTATTTACTATTCTTTACCGAAATACAGTAAATAACTTAATGTTTATTGATCAATCTAGTTTAGTAATGTATAAAGAAAAATATTAAATCAATGAACCATATACACATTTGACACATGGATTTTTAACGTACAAACCCTATTAGGGGAAAAACCACTTGGGACCGGTAACCCAAAATTTTCACTCTTCTGAAGTGAGCTCGGTGAAGAGACAATCCTATTAAAGGTTGTAAACACACTGTTAAGTGCGACCTTGTCAGAGGATTTAATATAATAGTTTTTCACTTGATATCTGTCATTTCACTATGTTATCTTCATGAGAAAATTTTTGATACTCCTTGGGATGTATCTCAATATATAAAGGATAGTTATATCCCACTATGTTAAGAGATTTTTTGAATCAATGGTTGAACTGAAACAGTATATGATCTGTTCATATATAGAACTTAAACTTGTATATGTTCAGATCTATTGTAAGCTCATAATACCTTTCTAATATTTTGTTCTCTTATGTTCCTTTCCTCCACTTCTTTCTGTTTGGTGATGTTGTTGCTTTTCTGTTGCTCGATGTCCGCAGAAATCTTTAGCTTTGTTCTTCAGCTTGTTTGATTAGGTTTGTATGTAGACTTCTTTCTTCATCAGAATTCTTTCCAGCATCTTCTTTCTATTCTTCCCCCCTAATTCATAATTGTAACATAAGAAATATTAAATTTAAATATGTTATTTTGAAATAGATGTATTTGAAATGTAGGGGATAAATAAGATGCTCTCCTTTTATCCTTAGATACACAAATGAAGGATCCAAATTGATTAACCCCAAAGGAAGGATCAATGAATAAATGAATCAATCATTTGGAAATAAGTGCAAAGAGGAAGATCTTAAATACCCGTTTATAGATTTGAATGTGTGATAGGTTTAGAAAGATTAATAACTTTAATTGAAATGAATAGGAGAAAGGTACTAACCTTGAAATGTTATAGATCTGAAGAATTCTATTTTTGGGGGTCTGTACTAAGTTTCTATAAAATTTGAGATTGGATCTAGAATATAAACGTAGAGACGAACAAAACCCATAAATCTTTTTCCGTTCTAAGACAGTTCTGATTTTGACCCTCAAGTCAATGTCACCATTAACCTAGAATTTTTTATTTTGACCTAGGGAAGAATCGACCTAAAAATTCTCTGACAAGAAATCTATTTTTGCATCCCAAAAAAATTTTGAAAAGGGTATCTGAATTTACACTCATATCTGTTGTTCTGAACCTATACCTGCAAGAAAAAATGGATTGTTTGTTCGGGGGAGGGGTTTACCTTGGTCAAACCCCAATTTTGGAATTAACCTCAAAGTATAATTGAAATTTCATAAGTAAAATAAAGTAAATGAACAAATTCACCTTGCTTGTAGAAGCCCTTGTGGTGGATTCGAATCCGTGGATCCACAAGTATGCATGTACCAAATGGATGTAGAATGTAGGATGTCTCAAATCAATTTTTTTTAGATCTTCAACACCAATCTTGAATGGATCTTGGAATAGGAAGAGGCTTGGAATAATGTGGGTGGAGAAATCTTCAACAAGAGGGCTCCATGGAGCTTGAATCCTTCAATGGCCACCAATGGATCTTCTTGATGAAATGAGTGCTTGAGAAGTGCTTGAAAATGGATGAATGCTTCAATGGCTACTTGGATTGCTTCAAATATTGCTTCTTTGCCTTTGGATCTCACTCTTCAAGTCTTTGTCTCAGATTTCTCTTGCTTATAGTTCAATTCTTAGCTTGTGGTTAGAGAAAATGAGAGGAGAAAGCTTCCCTAAATATGAAACTAGGGCACAATCTTCTAGAGAGGCCTACATAGGAGAATTAAATCCCAATTGGACCTATACCCCTAGAAGAGGACCTATATTAAATATAATTTAAGATTTTTTTTCTACAGACCAAAATAGCAGACCCGGAAGCAGGAATTAACTCTTTCTAAATCCTGACATCCGAAAACCATGCAAATCTACAATTTGAACCCTAGCTCAGAAAAAGATCAATTCTGACCTAGGTCAAGGTTGAGGTTGACCTTGACCCAAAAAGATCAACCTTGACCCTGAGGTCAAAGTCCTAGTTTTGCATTCTAGAGTGTGAGAAATAAGCTGGAAAAAGTGGAAATGGGGCAGAATAGGGGAAAAAATCTAGATCCAAGTCAGGGACCCATTCAAGGCACTTGACATGACCCCAAACCACTTACTCGAAAGGCTAAACTAGTCTACAATGGAAGTGCTTCCATTTTCCAACTATACAATAATGAATTATCTTGTCTCTCTTATAGACATGGTTTCACCATTTCTAAGTCCTTGTCTCTCTTGTTCTTGATGTGATCCACAAATCTCACCATTCTTTCTTTAAAGCTTGCTTTAGTTTTATCCTGTAGATTTCTCCTTGACAACTAGAATAAAACAGCTTTAAGTCTCTAGCATATCTCTAGCTTTTAACTGGTCGATGAAAAAAATGTAATTAGTTAGTTAACTCCATATTTAGCTCCTTCCAGCTAAGTCTTTTGTTGTTTCTGAACTTCAGTTCTGATCGGTGGTTAACTCCTTGTTTGCTCGGTCTTTTACTTCAGTTGTCCTCAAGCATCACTGTCTATCAGGTTGTCTGTCTATTGGGAAACACTATGACTTTTAGTTCTTCTCAGGTTACTCTTTGGTTTTTCTCAGGTATCATTGTGACTCTTCTCGGGGTTCTCTATCCATCAATGTGCACTGTCCATCGGTGTTTTTTGTCACTTGGTGTATACTGAACTTTTATGCATTACTGATAACATAACCTTTATCTCTTTGGTTCTTTGAAGTATTTTTCAATATGTATAACCAATCAGATTATATCAAGTTGACATCAATGACAATACAATACATTAAATGATTTAATGTCTTGCATTAGCTTTCTGCAACTCGGTGATCATCAACTTAACATCTTCAAACATTCAATCAAGTATAGCTCATCATGAACAATAAAACACAGGTCCCTATGCAGTTAGGGTTATTATTCAAAATGAGAAATGTGAACTAAAAAATTTTGGAGGTAAAAAACTTAATTCGGGAACAAATAATGAAGTTGAAGCATCAGCAGCTTTACTTGCAGTAAGATTGGCTTGTTGTTCAGGAGTCAATAAGATATATCTAGAAGGTGATTCCCTTGTAATCATTCAAGCAATTCAAAATGGTGGGATCAATGCTTGGAATTTGCATGGTTATATCTCACTGATAGTGAGAGAATTGAATGAGTTTGAGAATTATAAAGTCACTTATATCAGAAGGGAAGGCAATACAGAGGCAGATGAAG
This sequence comes from Thuja plicata, assembly GCA_018584345.1. NCBI lineage: Eukaryota > Viridiplantae > Streptophyta > Pinopsida > Cupressales > Cupressaceae > Thuja > Thuja plicata. The sequence continues at coordinate 958,755 of MU228460.1, read as the reverse complement.
TTTCTAAATGTGCCCTCAGTTTTGAGCATGAAGATGAACTATGATTGGAGAGCTTTCAAAATATTGTAGACTTGGGAAGTGATTCATTCATAAAGTCAAATGACTCAGAAGGGGAGTAATTATTTTAAGCAGAGTTATTTTTAATGCTTTTCAATGGATAACCGTAGCCTCTTTATTTATTTTAAAAGTTTAGCCTTTTATATAGACATAATTCATATTTCCCATAAATCTAAAGTAAAGAGGTCAGTGCTACCTATTGTTGATATAATGAGAGATTTATTACAATGATGTTATAAGGGATGTGTTTAATTCTCTTTTTGTGAGCATAGATAAAAATGATGGCCTTTGCATCCGGGTACGATCTTGAAAAGATTGATGATGTAGGTGCAATAACTGTCACACATGTGAGATCCTTAGTTGGAAGTGGCAGTGGCTCACATTAATGATGAAATGACAACCGAACGGCCAAATGAAAATTTATAAATAAGAATTATTGTGTGTGAAGAAAGCACATTTTTTAAAGCTCTTGTAGGTGGTTTGGGTGTAGTATGGAGAGCTTTGGTTTTTTTTTAGAGAAAGAGCAATAGAGGCCACATTCATAGTAAGGACTAGAAAAATAGCATAATGGTTTCTTCAGCCTCGTGAAGGAGCATCGTCTGAAGTGGCTACTTATTATGAATAGAGATGAAATGGTGGGGAAGGTGTTAAAGGTGTTGGGAAAGCTTTTCAAGGAGGCTCAACACCACTTTCGTGTCAATGTGGACATTATTCCACTCATGTTGGTGTGGGAACTTGGATTTAATGAAGAAATTGAAGAGCTTAAATGGGTCCTTACCTCGATGTTTGATGAATCTTTATTGGGTGTACTGGAATTGATTTTTGAGTGGGCTATTTGTGGGTGGGGGTTTGATATTTATGAATGTTTTGAGGATGTGGTGGATGCAGGACTGCTAGGTTTGGTTCCTTTCCTCTACTGGCCAAAGGGTTTCGATAAAGATGAATACAAGTTACAGATTTTGGAGGTTTGGGAAGACATGAAGTTAACCATTCCCAGGCATGAATTTGAGGTGAATGATGTCATGCTTTATTTTCTGGGGGGTTCCACACCATAGGATATTGTGAAGGGTCTTTTGTGTCAGGAGGGTGAGGTTAGCCTTCGGCTAGTGCATGTGGTTGCAGTTTTTGGCCCTTTTTTATGACTGCAAGATAGTTCCAATAGCAGTAGCGACCGAGCAGCGGATCAGATGGCAGGGCAGTTTTTGGAACATGGGTGGGCTTCGATGACAATGGCTGCAACAAGCATAATCATATAGATTTTTTAAGGGTCTATGAATGTTTTTTGAAAATGGGTATATGGACACCTGATGTTTAGACCCTTATAATTGGGCAATATGTAAATATTGAAAGTATATATGGGGGTTTGTGTAGGCTTTGATGATATGTTGGCATAGTTTATAGGTGTTTGGGGATCTTTTTAGAGTTGGATATGATACTTCTAAGTGTAATCCTAATTTCCAAAATCAATAAAATACTATTATTACAGACTAGAAAAAACAAGGTATAAGACATCTTATTTTTGAGATGTAGCCTCTACTATGTATCAACACGCTTTAATTTCCATTTTAATTACTTCCATTCCAAGTTCAATTCTTATATCAATATTTGACTCAGTAAAAATTATTTGTACACAATATTTTTCTATTTTTATGTGTGCAGGAATAGGTGGCGAATACATAGAAATTGTTATAGATCAAGCAGTCAAAGATCTAAAGTATGTAAATCATTTTATCAAAAAGTACAAGGAGCAGGTCTCCCCAGCCAAGTTTCTCCTAAGAGCGAGTCACCACAACCACTTCAGTCACTTTTTCCCAAAATTCATATCATAGATTAGTTATAATATGTAATTTCCATATCTGTTGTTAGAACTTTCCTATCAATTTTGTCTTCATATATGTGCTAAAATTCATCATTTCTCCTTATTTCAACCTAGCTTCTTCACCCATCTTCCATAATTGAAAATTCATCTTCCACTCATCACGAAGGACCATTGAGTTCACCTTGTGCCCAAAGATCTTGAGCCAAGTGGACCATTCTCCTTCTACTGTAAATGGGAAATAGATATAGCTTCCCATTTTTTCCATACAAGCTAGCAAACTCTATTTCTCTACCTTACACATAACAATGTGTCAAAAAAATTCAACCTGTAACATAAAAATACATTAACAAAAGACCAAATCATAAACAAACAAAATGAGCACCCAAGACTGCTAGCAATCACTTACACATTCATTCCATGCATGCAACTACACTTGGAAGACATGCAAATCATCCTACTTCACTTGTTGTGCAACTATTGTCATAGGCTCTTCATGCAAGTCATCTATCATAAGTTGCTAGACTAAAAATTAGTCTAATCAACATGTCAAACACCACACTTAACCTACTATGCCAATTTTATTCTCCTTGACATGCATGTTTCCTAACACATTTGGGAAATGCTAGCTAACAATATCATCTTCTTGCATCGAAATGTCATACATGACTTACAATTGTCATTAAATATCACAAGTTGTCATATTTTTTCATTGTTCATGACATAAAAACTTATGACAATTGCCATCAATTTAGCCATAAATATAGGTCCTCCTAGATGAGCATCAACTTCTAAAAATAGGAACCATGTCATAGTCATCACCTACCATGTAGGATATCACCTCAATGATGCTAGAAGCTAGGGTTGTCATTGTACCAAAAGATCAGAATGTCAATGCCCGATACAACCACAAGACTTATAGAAGACACAGGAGGTTGTTAAACCATGTCATGAATCACACGAGGGACACTGGCCCACTGCCAACAATCCCCCTCCCAATGTCACTCGTTGTGGCCTGCGTGATTCGAACCTGTGACCAAGCTCTGATACCACTTGTTAGAAGCTAGGGTTGTCGTTGTATCAAGAGATCAACTTGTCAATGCTCGATACAACCACAAGACTTATAGAAGACATAGGAGGTTGTTAAACCATGTCAGGAATCCTGCGAGGGACGTTGGACCACTGCCAACAACTGATAAGTCCCACAAAGTGATATGACAACTTAGGAAAATAGAACTTAAGAAATAATATATGATAAATAATTAAATGCTAGGACTTAAAGGTTGAAACAATTTTATTGAACATTTATTTTGAAAGCTATTGTCTTAATTACATATAAGTATATTTAAAGCCTCTCAAAAAAATGAGAATTTAAGATTATATTTAAATCTAAACTACATGGAATATTAAGTATATTAGGGCCAATAATGTGTTGGATGTGTCAACAATGAATTTGATTCATTTTACCAAAAAATTGTATTAAGAAAAAATATGCATCGTACCATACTTGAATCTAACAAAATTAAGATAATTATCAAAATGAAGATATCATGCAAAGATCTTGACATAAAATAACCTCCAAGAGCTAATCATTATAATAATTAAACTCTCTCTCTCTCTCTCTCTCTCTCTCTCTCTCTCTCTCTCTCTCTCTCTCTCTCTCTCTCTCTCTCTCTCTCACACACACACACACACACGAGAAACACTCTTTATTTAAATCGATCAAAATTCATCTCTATATTTTAAAAGCATATTTTTTTAAGCATATCTACAGTTAAGACCATAATGTATTACAAACAAATACTTAGAGATTACAAAAATAAAACTAGATTTTTTTTTGTGAATTATACATAATACATGTATCAAAATTTAAAATTTGAACGTACAAATTAAAAAAAAAAAATAGGTTATACTAACGATAGGGTGAAATCTTATTAAAAATATACCATAAATATTTGGTATGATGTTTTCATTACAAACTTTATTATCTAAAATATATTTAGTTATATGCTTCATAACAAATAATACTTCTTTACAATCAATTTGTTTACGATAAGTAATGTTAATAAATATTTTCAACAATCAATAACTCAAAATCAAATATTTTTCTTTAGAAGTTAATTATAATAAATATCCTAAGTTTTTAAGGCAAACAAACCATTTTTTTTCTTAAGTGGTTGATAATAACAATTATCTTTCTTTTTTTTTTTGCGAACTAAGAAAATTGCTAAGCCCATTTTGATTCCAAATTTGAGTTATTTGAGTTTAAGGGGTTGTTAACATATATTATGTTTCTAGATGACCTTGAATACAAAAGTAGAGACTAATAGTAACATTTATTAAGATTTCTATAAATAAATATTTTTCTACTTAAATTAAAAGATTACAACCAAGATCTTCAATGTGAAAGATGGATCATTTTAATTTAAAACAAAATGTTAAGATAAATATAAAATTGTTTTTTAGATTTTCAAGGGAGTATTCATCAACTCAATCATCTCTAAGTACGCACTATCTTAAGTGTTATAAATAATTTGAATTTTGTCCTTTTAATTTAAAATAAAATATTATATAATATAAAAATATTTTTATATTTTCAAAGAAATACTTATCAATTCAATCATTTCTAAGTATGCATTATCTTAAATGTTATAAATAATTCAAATTTTGTCCTTTTAACAATAACATCACTCATAACAAATCTTTATGAATAAGAACCAATCAATTTAATCTAGTTTTACTCTTTAAAAACTATCTAATTATAATAAGTAATTTAAGATTTACCCTTCAAAAGGAATTGTATGTTCCTTCTCTTAAAGTGACATTGAAAAAGGTTGTAGGTGAACAATAAATTTGACCATTAATCCCATCCATCATAGAGATTTTATACAACATCTATTTAGTTTTACCTTATCATTTTGGAATGGTTTTATATAGAGAGAAAATTTCAATTATTTTTTTATTATTAAAAGCAACAAAACAAGGGTGATGTCCTTTACAAAACCACAGCTCAAAGGTGTAAAAACAAAAGATATTTACAACAAGGTCAAGAGAAGACCATTGGCAATAGACAAGCAACACTAGTAATCCACATCAAGTATGGGTACACAATTCATCCACAGTAGTGGGAGGGTGAGAGACTACAGAGTGATTCTTCATTCATCAGCGAACAACCGTCCAAGCGATACTTTCAGAAAGATCCCTAACACAAGATGGTGGAACCCTCTGAGAGATAAAATCAACACCATCAACAAGACCAAAGTCCTAACAATGTTGAACCTCAGAAGCCACGGGCTAGAGCATATCAAGAGCAGTAGCAATCAGAGAAGAGTTAACACTGATAGAGGGGACTTAATCAACAACAAGAGGTGGAAACATATCCATTGGGATGAAGTAGGTTAAAATAGGAGCATCGCCTGGGGGGAGACATCATCAACTCGAAGAGTATCATCAAAGGAAGAGTCAGAGGTTAGAACACTCAAATGACCATCATTTGCATCCTTCCACCATGTGGAAACACCTTTATGATGCGAAAGAGAATAATTTGTGGCCAAATGACCAATAGAGAAGCACTACCTACATCTAAAGGGGAGGCCCTCAAAGTCCAATGATGGGGTCCATGGCCTGTCCCTGACCATGTTTTAAACCACAACCCCCGAAAGAGATGTGGAGATGTCAAGGTCAACCAGAATGTGAGAAAAACTAGATTAGCTCACCTCAGTCGTAGCTTCATCCACCTTTAAAAACCGGCCAATAGAGTCGCTATGGCCTTAAAGAAAGAATTCTCTCAAAAATGAAGGGGAAGATTTGGGAGATGAAACCACATTGGACGCAAGCTGAGCAGTCTAGTAAGAGGGTTAAAGGAGGCTATCTAGGGTTTGGCCAAGAGAGAGTGATTCTCCCACATCCACAATTTGCTCGATATCAAATCACATTATCCTTAAGTAAAAACAACAATAAAAAAAACCTTTCGCACAAGGAAAGAGCTCGATGTTACCAGAGACTAACAATCTCAAAGATTTCATGACCCAGCGGTGGAGATACAAGAGGGTCAGAAACTAACAAATCTACAAACCAACCCACAATGTTGGTAGAAATCCACATTTTCCATATTTTAATTAGTTGTGTCAAATCAAACCATACAATTAAATAATGACAAGTCAATTATTTTTTAATGATCAATAATTATTTTAGTTTTGCTTCTTTAATTCATAATTTGCTTAATATTGAATGAATTGGAAAAAGCGATAATAAGGTTGGATAGAATTATGGGTCGAAATGCAATCTAACTAAATTCTCGATCAGATTGTACAATTCTATCCTACGCGACAATTTTGTCCTTTGAAATTTAATCTTTGGTATCGGCAGAGTATTTTTTCATTGTGTTAAAAAAAATGTAGTACTAAGGAATAGTATTAAAAGCGTCGTGTAAGGATTAAAAGCGCAAATTTTTAAAACCTTAGTTTCGTAGGATTGAGATGGCATTAGTGGAGAGATGATACATGTTAATGAATACAAACTAGTCATTGAACATTGTTGAAGTTCAGTGCAAGAATATGAATGACTATGTTCAAAAAAGAATCTGCTTTGACAATGAATATCATTTAATTGATTGTTGATTGTCCATGAATATAATTTAAATGATTAGCTGATTATTGTTGATTGTCATGGACGTTTGATGATTAATACTTTCAAAAGAGAAATGTTCTTTTTTCATTTGATGGTTTTTATCTTTTAATCTGTTATATAAAAATATCCTAAAAATACATAACTATTAGTAGAAATACAGAGCAATTAGAAGATTTCATAACTATTATTCATTTACAAATCTAAGATGTGCGGACTAATAGAATCCGTTCAACCAAATTATGAATTAAAATCTTTTGCATATCAAAGTGCTAAAATTTTAGGTTTGGAACCCATGAGGATAATAAAAGTATATTTATGTGGTACAACATAACATACAACATATAGAAAAGTATAAAAATATTTGCTTCTATCCTTTGCAACCATTTAAAAACTTAAATAAAAGTAACCCTTATGAATGACTTGAATAATGTTCTACTGAATGATCCATCGAAGTTAAAAAGAGATGTTACTTAAAATGTTAAATAATTATTAGTTTCTTTTTTAAAATGATTGAATAAATGTGCTTGTTACAATTGGTTTGAATAATTTAAAAATATCCAAGTCTTTATTTAGTCATTTATTATTGGTCAATTTTCCAATTATGCCTAATTACTACATTTTAGATTTCCTAATCTTTTTTTTTTTATTATAGGTACTTTGAAACTGATTTTCATAAATTTTAAATTTTCTTTTCATTTTGGTATTAATGTGGTTCCTTAATTAAAAAAATAAACCAATAAGATGCTAAAGAAATTATCTAAATAAAATTTTAAAGGGGTGTTAAATAGAAAAATTATGCAATAAACTAGAGCTATAATTGCAAGCACTCCGTAACCTAAGCTTGTTTTTTCAAGAAGGAAAAGATAAAGAAGATCTAGCATGTACTACATTAGATGAGGCATTGCAAATGATAAAGTAGCAAAATAGTTCTCTCCAGCATAGGATTTTTTATGTACAATGAATGCTTCATTTTGGAATCAATAATACATACAAATATGATCCCACAAAATGAAATTCAATAATTCCATTCCAATTAATTTAATAGCACAGAATGCATTCTGAACCCCGTGATAGAATGGAGACAGGAAGTCTCACATATATAATGCATTGGCTGCAAGAATATTACAAATACTCATAACAGCATTAAGAAAGGTTAGCTTTACAAGTTTTACCTGTTTCTGCTAATAAGAGTGGCAAAGAAAGCTTAGCTTTACATGTTTTCCCTCTTCCTACTAATAAGAGTGGGAATGATGGACATGACGCCAATTGAAAAAAATGTACCAATTGTTTTGAAATCATACAAATCGCCCAGGGATTTTAAATCTCCAAGAGCGAGGCCAGCCTGCATCCACACAAGTAACAACACTGATATCACGTTCATAACAACCTTAATCTAACAGTCCATTCCATAAACACCTCATTGTTAATGCGAATGTAGTTTACAATAGCATTTACAGATTCACCAGATTCTAAAGCCTCCAAGCAATACTTAGGATTCCATTCGCCTCCTACCAATACTTAGGATGTTCCATGCAAAAAAAACCAGTCCTATATTTCATGCAAGGGGATTTATGGAACATTCTAAATTGCCATACAGGAAAAAAATTAAATCTCCTTACAACTGAAATAAGAGTCCCCAAACTTCTGAAACAGGGAGCTCGTTGGATCATATTTTTACGAGATATTTGCCCAATGTCGACCTTGATGTAAAGAGATGTCTTTCAAAATAATTATTACTGATTCTTTTGGAGACATGGGCAGAAAGAAATTTCATGTTGTATGGGAACCATTTTACTACAAATTCCATGAAATATTATGGGTCATGCTAAAAAATTCCAGAAGCTCACTTCCGTGAGAGATTGCCTTCAAATCCCAACAAAATTTCTCTTTATCCTACTTGAAGTCCCAACAAAAGAATGACATGTTCATGAACATATGAAGCTGTAAACACACTTCCATTCCCAAACTAATAGAAGTTATAATTTAACTGCTTAGAGATTAAAATGACAATACCTATGCCAATGCTTCAGAAGTCAATTTCTATCCTTCGATGATCAAGCTTCATGTATACTTGATCGAATTATGTTCGGGCAGAAGCAAAGCTCTCTGAGGAATTACATCAGTGCTTAAGAAGCACACAAAGATGATAACAAAAGTTCATCTCATTTTTCCTTTTGAAATGAAAAGAAACATTACCCTGAGCAGAAGACTCATGGACAAGTGTTCTCATCAAGGAGACCCGGTCAAGACTAGGATGGTCACAGAAGCAAGCATACTCAGATTTGTAGTCATTTTAAAACAGTCGTGAAAGAAAACCAGAAATTATTTTCATGAAGGTTAGAAACTTATAAGACCAACATTTCATCTCCTGTTATATTACAGTCAAACAGCCAAATGACATATTCTATCAAGCAAAATCTTCTCGTCGTTTTATTCCTCTGGGCTCTACATGCTCCTCAATATGATATTATATTTAGATACTTGCACGGATTGATTTAAAACTTACAATCTTGTCATGGCCTTCCCCAATGGTCTATTCAACTATTGAATTCATTTGCATTACTTGTAAGTTTCGATTATAAATTATTTGAACTGTTGCAAATTATTCTTGAGGTGATCTGATAATTCAGCTATGGACCCGGGCATGTTTGTTATTAAATTTTTGGTTTAATATCTCTTTCCATTTTATCTTATTATCTGATAACAATGAGGATCTTGACTAGTTCGGTTGCATGGTCACAGGTAAGAGAGATAAATCTTAAATTTGGAGGTATTATACACTATCTACCAGCACGTGATGACACCTAACATATCATTGGCTGTAGCCTGTAACAGTCTACTCTAGTCTAGTCTCGAACTCCTCTCGCCAAGTCTGTTGTCATGTCTGTGGAGGGATAGCATGTTCTGTTGAAGTACTTATATATCCCTGTAGATGTTGGTAAAATATACAATTGTGCAGGTACACACACTATAAGCATCTAACGTATTATGTGTATATCTTTTCACAAATATACTAGTATGTGTATTATTGTATCAAAAATTTATACATAAGAATAATATCACACAACACCTTATCATAATACTTTCCAATTTTTAAATTCAAAAAATATTGTTCACTTATCATAAGTGTGTGCTCATCCTTGATCCATAAAATTTGATAGGGCTTCAGATGCTTCATTCTTCCCAGGTACAACTTTGTAACCATTTCCTCAGATGCCAGATTCTCTGAACTCCCACTATCAATAATCACTTTCCAAACTTGGTCTCCAACTCTACATCTGGTCTTAAACAAACTTTTCCTCATAGGGTCTTGCTTATTGGTTTCACTCCACAAGATTCTTCTGACCATCAAGTTTCCTTCCTTTTCAGGTTCATTCGGTGAATCTTCTTGCACCAAAGCATTTCTACTACTATCGTCTTTCTTGCTTGCATGTGTACACTCAAATGATCTATTTCCCTCTTCTCCACAATTGTAACAAGTTCCTTGGAACCCTCTTCTTCTATATCCACCTTGGGATTAATTACCTCTTCCTTTGAATGAACTTTCGCCTTTCCACTCGGTCATGCCTTTGTCTTGATCTATCTTGTCCTGATTAGATATTTTATTTTCACCATAAGATCTACCTCTCCCTCTAGGGAACCTACCACCTCTTCCTTTTTCTCTTTGCTCATGTTTTTTATTTAATTTATCCTCAGATTTTAGGGAAAACTGATAAGCCTCTTCAATACTCTCCATCTTTACCAAACTGATCTCTTCTTTAATAGAACTCCTTAAGCCATTTAGGTATCTCACAATTATTTCCACATCATCTTCATCATGTCCAAATCTGATATCTAACCTATAAAATTCCACAGTGTGATCCTTCACAAAGCTATCTTTCTGCTTCAAACTTTGCATTCTCCTAACTAGGTTAATCTGATAATCACAAGGTAGAAACTTGCCCTTCAACTTATTTATCATTTTATTCCATACCTTGATCTTGTCTTTACCTTTATTCTTTCAGTACAATTTCATATGCTCCCACCACAAGGATGCATAACCTTTCAATTTTGTGCTTGCAATCTTCACCTTGTTCTCCTCTGATATGTTTTCATACTCAAAGTATTTCTCCATCTTGGTTATCCAGTTTATCAATTCATCTAAATCCATCTTTCCACTATACTCATGAGGATTAAAATGAGGTGTGGACTTCAAACTTGTCAAAGCTTTCAAGAATTTTTCTTCTCCTTGACCCATTATAGGTGCAAGTGTGGCTTCCTCCTACACTTCCTCAACTTTATCATCACTAACATCCTCAAGATGTCTTCCTCGGCGCTGAGCTGTCTCAACAGCTTCTAATCTTGCAAAAAATTTCCTTAGCATATTAGCTAAACCTAGATCTTCATCTTGCCTCCCTCGAGCCATCTTGAAACCCTCTTCCATTGTAGTTTAGATTGCATTCTGCTACCCTACAACAAATCAACCAACTAGGATTTACAAGAAGGAACCTCAAATCTAACCTTCTCTCTGATACCACCTGAAGTAAGGAGGGATAGTACTTAGGGCCAAAGGAACTCCCAAGCACCAGACCAGCTTGCAGATACACAGCTTGGAAACTCAAACACATAAAAGGGGAGAAGGAATGCAGATAATTTCATTAATTCATCGAACTTCATACATGTCAGGTTGTAAGGCCTTCCTGGTTACAGCCAAATACAATCTAAAAAATATTATAGAACAATCCTCATACATGCGAGGATCACAAACCCTAGATCACAAAATTCCTATCCAAAAACCTCCCTCCAAAACAAAGAACAAAACACTACATTTATACAAGAGGCTACCGAAAATATCAGCTCAAAAGATCCAACCTAGGAAACACCAACGACCCAGATTTAGGTCCACACGTGTCTCAATAAGAGATCCCAAATTAATATCGCTACCAAAATTAAATGCAGATGTCGGCCTGAAGATCCAAAAAAAGAAAACACACTCGGTGAGATAAGAAATAGGAAAACCACCGAGCCACCAAGACCGGTCGGTAAAACCACACCACAAATAGTAACCGAGTTCAATCGGTAAAACAAAATAGAACCTTCAATCGAGAACTCCAGAGTAGTTACCGAGCAGTCTAACGAAAGTCTCCAACAAGCTACCGAGCTCACAAGAAAACATATTTTTGTTTGATACAGGATTGCCATGAACCCAAGATGCTCCTACATCATTGACCAAGAAACCAGGAAGACAAAGTCGTTAGACATAGGGAAAAATATCCATATCCTAGCCATGGGAAGTACCTACAAGGATACAAATTAAGGCACAAAACACCTAAAGGGGGTGAAGTCTTCTTCAACCAAGGACATTGTATAAGACCCTATTTATAAACAGACATAAATAGTTCCTAAAAGGGTCGAAAGAAAAGACCTCACTTCCTAAACCTGATCTTCCTGAGGAGAAGGTTGTAAATGATACAAATCATCATCTATTCTAAGTGCATTGTGAGGAGGGAGAAACTACCATTATCACAAGTGCACCCAAATAGATAGAAAATAATTGCACCCACATAAATAAATTGGACCAGACCTATAATGATTCAACATATGATACAATGATTAATAAAAAGGAAAAGGCACCGGATGCATATTCCCCGTGATTTATTAAGAGAAAACATGCCAAGGCGAGAGAGGATTCCCCAAATAATTAATTTTACAGAATGCACCCTTGGTCGACAAGCCATAGGGTTTTGTTCTCAAAAAAATAGAATTTCTTCAAATAATACAGAGTATTCCTCTACCTACTAAACAGAAGTTCAATATTTCCAAAACCTCTTTCTCTTACAAGTCCCTAGGATTTTATAGAATAACCCTCAATTGATATGATCGCAAAAAGGTTATAATTAGTTACAATCGATTGGAATGACGAATAATCTGGCATGGATCACTCAAGTTCCTATAATACTGGCAATTTTGACCTTCTGATTGGTTGATCATAGCATGCCTTCCATATGGGCTCAAAATAATAAATCATGTGGATTGATTAAGGATGACCATGATTGCACAGGCCAACTAAAAATCATTCCCAGCATAGCTGTTAAAAATTTGTTGGTCGCTAGAATCTTCATGCAGGAGGATATTATGTGAATATGTGCTGATGAGTTCCTTAGAGTGTGGGTGCCCGATAGGGACATGTGGTGTGCTAGAGGAGCTTGGAGGGAAGGATTCCTCCATGGATCAGCTTAAAATTTCAACAAGGTTGACATTTGTCAATCTTCATCAAGGAACTTCATTAATTTGAGCACTCCCCATGAGTGTAAGTGGCCAAAATATGAACACGAGAGGTGTTAAAGCCAGTAGTGTAGAAGGATTCTACACATAACACAACTTGTTACACCATCAAATCTCTTTCTACCAAAAATCTCTCTTGGGATGAGTTGAGTAGCATATTACAACTTGCTTTCGACTCTTCCTCCTCTCTTCACATGGATCACCTCGCATATTGCATCGTGTTAGCCTTTGGAATTCATGTTCCTTTTCTTCTCTCTCCTCCATGATCATGTAACATAACATGCCTTTCTATTCATTTGGATCATGGTGTCTTATCTCATGTTTGGTTTATGCTCTTTATCTTTTATTGTGACTACTTGTGCTCTTGCAATAACATTTTGAGAATGAGATTAGTGGTTGAGACAATTTGACTATCAAGGTTTCTTCACCTAGTTGACTTGCAACCTTGTTTTTGTCTTATTTTTTCTTTGTTTTGCTTTGTGTTCCCTAGCATGTGGTTGTATGAGTTAAGATCCTTTGGTTTTGGATCTCTCTCTCTATGGTTGTATGAGTTAATATCCTATGGTTTGGGATCTCTCTCTCTCTCTCTCTCTCTCTCTCCATTTTATATTTGATTCCTAGTTCTATATAACCTGTGCGAGTTATGTAGAACTAAAGCCATAAGTTTAGTCCTACATAACCAGTACGGGTTCTATGGAAATATGGACATTATGTTTAGGTCCTTAGAACCTATATGGGTTATGAGGAAATCTAAATATATATATCACTCCTAACGTCCTATAAACTAGTATTGCAACTTGTTCCAAGGGCCCACTGTTGTTTCAAATATCTTTCTGTGACAGTAGTAGTCAGGTTTTCAATTTTTTTTATCATGTTTTCTTTAAGATGATTGATTTGTCTTTTTTTTAGTTTGTTACAAAAGAAATTTATCCTCCATAATTTTATCATTAAATCCTACAATTTCATCCTCAATTCAAGCCCAAGCATTCAATGCATTATTCTTCAAATATAGCATTGTGGAAAGCTTCAACAACCTTCATGCAAGCATGTCTTCATGATTTTTCCTCCTAGGTCTTGTGGAGTCATGTTATTACATCAAGACTTGTGATTTCATTCAAAGAAAATTTCATCAACAAGGTAAAAAATAGAGGAACAAAATCCTAACTACTATAAAAAGAAATGGAAAAGAGACTGTGATCAGGGTTTAGACAGGATGAGGGCATGTGTTACAGAGGAGGAGCAGGTTTTTGATAGCATTTCAACATGTCAATAATGAAGGACCAACCTCGACTTGGTAAAAAGCAAACCCACTAGACATGGAAGGCTCCGGTAAACCTATTCACTAGAATAAAAATGTGGACGCGGGTGTCTGGAAACCTAGGGCTCAATGGGGAAACAGTTTTGAAGACCACTGTTCAATGCAAGTTGGGAAGCATGGAGATTTTAGTCAAGTGCAAAATAAGTTCTAGTGGCCTAAACCCTCATCTGAGGCAACAAAGATCACAAAGGTATACCCTAATGCTGAATATAATAGGTTGGTTTCTCTATTGATTGATAATGAGGAGTGGAATGAGATTGTCTATTATCTTAAAGAGAAAAATATTTCTTTATGAAATAGTGGGTGCATGGCCAGCTTTATCAAAAATCCATTCATGATATAACAAGCACTGGGTTGAGGGCATGGAGCTTAAAACTCTAGCAAATTGGATTCATTTAGTTATATGTCCCACTTCTCTTGATAGAGACTGGATTTTTAATAGTGGGCCTTTTTTCTTGGAAGGAAAAGGACTTTTCTTGAAAAAATGGATACCCCATTTTAATCCCCTTCAAGAAACTATATGCTTCGTCCCTATCTAGATCAAGCTCCCTAGATTACCCAAAGAATACAAGGACTAGGAAACCCTAAAATAGATTGGTAATCAGATTGGCAACTTTGTAAAGGTAGAAGAAACTATTGATAAGAATTATTAAAGTATGTATTCAAGGATCTATCTTAACCGACAAATGATTCACACCCTTACTGATATGGTAGAAATCAACTCTAGGTCTGGAGTTTGGAAACAAAAGATAGAATTCAAGGAGAATTTGGAAACATGTATGAAATGCAATGATTTTGTATATCTGGAAGGTTTTTATAAAGAATTAGAAAAAGGAAAATAGTTAGTGTAGAACTCACTAGCTGAGGATATTATTAGCATATCTAAAGGTAATCGGGGGAAAAATAATGGAATGAAATGGACTAGGTGTTGCATACTCATAGAAAAAAAGGCTTTATATCTAATGGTGGTTTTCAATCCCCTAGGGGAGATGTGAAAAAAGGAGTGATAGATGAAATCTTTGATAGTGGTAGTAATGCATGAAGGATAGGCATCAGGGAGGAAAAGGATATATCCATAGGGAAAGACCTAGAAAAGAGATCGACAGAATTTGAGGATCAATTACAGGGTTGGGAAAAGATTCTAGTTGAAGATGCCTTTGTAGAGGATTGGAATAATAGTGAGGCTAAAAGAGAGGGGGGTATGCAATGTAAGGAGGTCATCGTCCACGCAATGGGTGGGAAGATAGATACGTTAGACAGGACTAAAGAGTGTCTAGAAGGGGACTCATTAAGGACAGCAGTAATGAAAACTCCAAATCTAAAGGAACCTACAGGGGGATTTGATAGGCTCATAACTTCAGTTCAACATATTAATGAATTTGAGTTGGAGTCTCAAAAATACAATCGAGTTACAAAGGTTGAGGATCCAGTTTTCAAAGCCATCCAAATTTCTCCAATTTGAAATCTTGAAAGCTCCTTTGAAGGGGTCAAAGATAGTAGTGGTTATTCAACTGATTCTGACTTTGAGGAATATTTAAATGATCCGTTAGAGGAGGAAGATGAATTGGCCTTTCATTATAGTCTTATAATTATTGAAAAAGGGTCTTTGGATCAAACATCCTCTCTTCAAAGAAAAGTCAAATTGGGGGATAAGAAGAAGGGACCCAAGTCCAATAGGGAAAGTTTGGAAATGGTAGGCAATGTTGCTGGCCAAGTAACCTGAGATCGGGAAAAATCTATGCCTTTTCCTGGAAGAAATGAGGGTCCTATCATGGAATTTCAAGGGTTGTAATACCCATGATAAAGTCTTCTTGATCAAAATATTTGTTGATCAAGCAAGACCGGATATGGCTCTTCTGGAAGAGGCTAAAATTAAAGAGGAATATTTTGATAGTTTCACAACATTCTTTTAGCATTGGAATTATAAGTTAGTTGAGGCTCATGTAGCCTCGGGGGGCCTTGCGGCTCTTTGGAATGATTTTGTGATAGATGTGGAGGTAGATAGGCAAGATAGATGGTGGAATAAATTGAAATTTGTGTCAAAGCAGTTACGTACTAGTTTCTTTGTCTTCAATGTGTATGGCCTGAACAATCCAAACTAGAAGAGATTAATGTAGAAAGACATCTCAGACATTTTGACATAGGAAAAAGAGAACATGTATATTCTAGGGGCATTTCAATACTTTTCTACACCCCTCTGAAAAACTGGGAGTGGTTGGATGGAACGTCCAAAGTCACAGGGACTTTAGTGCCTGTGTCATAGATATTGGGCTGATCTAATTACACTTCAGAATAGGGGATTTCACATGGACTAATCGAAGAAGTGGTCTTTTAAATATAGCTAAGAGATTTCACCATTTTTTCCTTTCTGAACAATTAACTACCCATCACTAGGCATGTGTTGTTGAGATAGTACCTATCATAGGCTCTGATCACTATCTGATCAGTATTAGAATTCAAGATGACTCAGCCCCAGATAGATGCCCCTTTAAATTTGAGTTCATGTGGCTAAGGGATAAAAATTTCAGATCACTAGTGGCTCATTGGTGGCAACAAGCTCCATCTTTCAATGGCAACAAAGCCTTTATTTTCTTTAAGAAGCTACGATTCTTAAAAGAGAAGATGAAGAAGTGGAACAAAGAGTCCTTCAAGAACATTTTCTATGAGAAGTTACAAATAGAAGGTGAGCTAAAGGAGTTGCGTGAAAAAAATATAGCTCAGGAGATGGATGAAGTTATATATAAGAGAGAAAAGGATCTAAACAAACACTATGCTGAGACACTAGCTAGGGAGAAAACTTTCTGGAGACAGAAATCCCAGGAAACTTGGTTAAAGGAGGGTGATAGAAATATGAATTTTTTTCACAATTTGATTAAGGTTAGGAGAATAGAAAATAAGATCTTCTCAATTAAAAATGGAAATGGATATCTACTTACTGAATTTGTTCAAATTAATGAGGAAGAGGTGAGATATTTCTCTAACATATTCAATGGTGATGTTAGTGAGATAAATAGCTCCCATCCAATATTCAATGTTATCTCGCATGTGTGACTAAGAACAATAATTTGATGCTTATGAAACTACTATCCATGGAGGAGGTGCAAAAAGCTAATTTTGGGTAAGGTAGTGACAACTCTGCGGGGCCAGATGGATTCTCATCCCTTTTCTTTCAGATGTTTTGGGACTTATTAGCTAGTGATATTTTGGATGTGGTGGAAGAGTCTATATTTGAGGTTTTTTTCTTAAATATTTTAACAACACTTTTATTTCTTTAATACAATAGAATGTTGCTATCTCATCCTTTGATGAGTTTAGGTTGATCTCTCTATGCAACACAATTTAAAAGGTGATTTCTAAGTTTATTGCTAGTAGGCTAAAAAAAAATTTGACTCTATGATTTCTAATGAAAAAAGTGGTTTTTCCCTTAGGAGATCCATCTATGAAGGGATTATTTTGGAACATGAGGCAATCCACTCTATTCGGTCAACAAACATTGATAGGATGGTGGTCAAGTTTTTAATCAAGACAGCCTGTGATGAGGTAAATAGGCACTTCCTCTTAGAGGTGTTGGTAAAGTTTGGGTTTGATGCTGCCTAGATTTCATGGGTCAAAAGTTGCATAAGTTCTCCTAGGTTTTCAATGTTGGTTAATGGGATCCCTCATGGATTCTTTGATTCTAAAAAGTGGATTAGACAGGGGGATCCAGGATCCCCTTTTCTTCTTATTATAATGGATGAGGTGCTTGGAAGGCTTATTTCATAAAGGTGTAGTGAGGGATAGTGGAAGGGTATAATGATTGTTGAAGTTTTTCAGTCTGTATCGCATCTGCAATTTGTAGATGACACCTTTCTTGTTTGTTAGGCATGAGTGATGAAGAAAACTCTTCATGATTATGAGTTGTCCTCAGGGAAAAATTAAATTGGCACAAATATAAGATTTACTTTTTCAATACGGACCCCTCAAAACAAAGAGACATTTATAGGATACTTCGTATGAAAGTTGGCAAGCTTCCAAGTAAGTATATGGGCATCCGACTCTTTGGTGGAGCAAATAAATCAAACTTATGGAAAGGACTTGTTGAAAGTTGTTTGAACAAATTGGATGGTTGGAAGAGAAGATGGCTTACCTCTGCTGGTATAATTCTTATGTTAAAATCTGTAATTTATTAGCTATCTTAATTTTCTCCATGATGTGTCTTAAGATACCCAGCAAGGTGATTAAAGTCATAACCCAGTGCATGCGGAAATTCATTTAGAATAGAGTTAGTGAATAGGAAAATATTCCTCTCTTGGTGTGGGATAAAACCTGTAAATCTAAAGGTAAGGGGGGGCTGGCCTTAGGGATTGGCACAAAATGAATAAAGTTTTGCGGCTAAACTTGTGTAGAGATTATATGCTAACCTTGACCAATTATGGGTTCAGTAATGAGAGCCAAATATTTGTATTTATTGGAGGACCATACAATAATGAAAATCCGGAATCCCCCAAAAGGTTCAACCATATGGAATTTTCTTGTAAGTTGTAGAAGGCTGGTTGTTGAGCATATTTCTTGGCAAATATGTAATGGTGCAAAAGCTAAATTTTGGGAGGACTCTTGGTCTAGACTTCCATCTTTAAATGAGAGGGTTGATTTAGTTGAGGTTAGATATTTATTAATTACTTTGTGGGGATAAAATTTTATTGACTATTTGATGGTCAAATAAGGTGATTTGGGGTTGGAATGGTGTTGGAAAGATTTGGCAGACATAGGGATACCAGAACAGCAACAAAGGTTATGGGGGGAGGTTTTAGATTAGAGGAAAATACTCATTTCTTGGAATGAAGATAGAGTCATTTGGTTTGGGGCTCAGGATGAGAAATATTCAGTCAAACTGGGATATCATCTCTTAGAAGGGAGGGAGAATGAGCCTTCAAAGATAAACAATCTATTTTGGAATAAGAATTGACTCCCCAAGGCAGGAACTTTTGCATGGCTAGTTTTTAAAGGCAGGATTCTAACTGGGGAAAGGAGGAGACACGTTTGATTTATAGGTCCCACTAAAAGTGTGATGTGTGGGGAAACAGAGGAGATGGTGGATCACCTTCTTCTCCAATGTGATGTTTCTTCAAGGTGATGGTCAAATTTGAAAGAGAATTTAAACTAGCATGGACCTATGCATTACACCCTTAAGGGGGTCTTTGATAGTTGTACTTCACCTACAAGAAATTCATTACTATCTAGTGTGTGGATAATGATCCCTTCATTACTGATTTGGGATTTATGGATGGAAAGGAACAAAAGGAATTTTATGGACAAATGGGAAGATGATAGGAGGATCCAAAGTAGAATTAATCATGCAATAAAGGAGTTGGTTGGTGTTGCAACATCTCATCTTAGCTTGACTTCACTAGCTTTCACTATGAAGGATGGGAGGATCCAAAACCTTTGGCCTAGCATAAAAATTAGTAATGGGGCATGGTCAAACAAAAATGCAAATAAAATGGTTTAGGATAGTATTTCTTGGGAACCCCCCTTAGATCATTGGCACAAAGTGAATTTTGATGGGGCAGCATAATTAAACTTGGGCCGCTCTGGAGTTGGGGTTATTATTTGAAATGAGAAAGGCAAAGTACCAAAGTTTGGAGCTAAAAAACTCAAGCTGAGAATAAATAATGAAGTTGAAGCCTTAGCATCTTTACTTGCAGTAATATTGGCTTGTTGTTCGGGAATCAATAATATACATCTAGAAGGTGATTCCCTTGTGATCATTCAAGAAATTCAAAATGATGGGATCAATTCTTGGCATTTGCAAGGGTATATCTCACTGATAGTGAAGAATTGAATGAGTTTGAGAATTATAAAGTTACTCATATCATAAGGGAAGGCACTACAGAGGCAGATAGACTTTCCAAATGGGACCTCAGTTTTGAGCATGAAGATGAATTATGATTAGAGAGCTTTCATAATATTGCAGACTTGGGAAGTGATTCATTTATAGTGTCAAATGACTCAAAAGAGGAGTAATTTGTTTAAGCATATTTAGTTTTTTTTCTTTGCAATGGATAATCGTAGCCTCTTTATTTATTTTAAAGTTTTATCCTTTTTATGTAGACATAATTCATATTGCCCATAAATCTAAAGTAAAGAGGTCGGCGCTACTTATTGTTAATAGAATGGGAGATTTATTACAATGATTTTATAAGGGATATGTTTAATTCTCTTTTTGTCAGCATAGATAAAAATGATGGCCTTTGAATCTGGGGACGATCTTGAAAAGATTGATGATGTAGGTGCAATAAGTGTTCACACATGTGAGATCCTTATTTGGAAGTGGCAGTGGCTCACATTAATGATGAAATGACAATTGAATGGTCGAATGAAACTTTATAAATAAGAATTGTTGTGTGTGAGGAATGCATATTTTTTAAATCTTCTTGTATGTGGTTTGGGTGTAGTGCGGAGAGCTCTAGTTTTTAGTTTTAGAGAAAGAGAAATGGAGGACACATTCACAGTAAGGACTAGAAAACAGTTGAAAGGTTTCTTCAGACCCATGAAGGAGCATCTTCTGAAGTGGATACTTATCATGAAGAGAGATGAAATGGTGGAGAAGGTGTTAAAGGTGTTGGGAAAGCTTTTCATGGAGGCTCAACACCGCTTTTGTGTCAATGTGAACATTATTTCACTCATGCTAGCATGGGGAATTGAATTTAATGAAGAAATTGAAGAGCTTAAATGGGTCCTTACCTCATTTTTTGATGAAGCTTTATTGGGTGGACTGGAAGTGGGTTGTTCCTGGGTGGGGGTTTGATATTTCTAAATTTTTGAGGATGTGGTGGATGCAGAACTGTTGGGTTTGGTTTCTTTCTTCCACTGGCCAAAGGGTTTCGATAAAGATGAATACAAGTTGCAGATTTTGGAGGCTTGGGAAGACATGAAGTTAACCTTTCGCAGGCATGAATTTGAGGTGAATGATGTCATGCTTTCTTTTTCGAGGGGTGCCACGCCGCAGGAGATCGCAAAGGGTCTTCCATGTCAGGAGGGTGAGGTTGGCCTTCGGCTAGTGTATGTGGTTGTGGTTTTTGGCCCTTTTTTATGTCTGCAAGATAGTTCTAGTAGCGGTAGCATTCGAGCAGTAGATCGTATGGAAGGGTAGTTTTTGGAACATGGGTGGGCTTCGATGACAATGGATACAAAAAGCATAATCATATGGTTCTTTGAAGGGTGTCCAAATTTTTTTTGAGAATGGGTATATGGACACCCAATGTTTAGACCCTTATAATTGGGCAATATGTAAATATTGAAAGTATATATGGGGGTTGGTGTAGGCTTTGATTATATGTTGGCATAATTTATAGGTATTTGAGGATCTTTTTAGAGTTGGATATGATACTTCTAAGTGTAATTCTTATTTTCAAAATCAATTAAATGTTAGAGTAATAGTCTCTTGGGTTATTAATTAAATCATTATGATCTAATTTCTAACTCACCTATTCACTCTAGTTTCTTAAGCTAACCTTAGGGTTTCCCTTTTAGGGTTTTGTGATTCCTTTTATAAGGATTCACCTCTTTGTATTTCATAAGTAGTTTTCACAACGCATTGTATCATCTTGAAATATATTGTTAATAATATATTGTTTTCATGTGCATATGATGTCTTTAGCTTTTTGGCCTCCATAGAGTTTTCTTCTTATGTTCTTTACTTCTTCCATTTGACAGGGTTATGCATGCAGGTGTTCTTGGGAGATTAGGTTTCTACCTATTCTAACATGGTATCAGAGCCATCTTGCTGCTCGTTGTTCGTGTTTTGTTGAAGTGTTTTAGAAGCTGGAGGTTTTTCTGGCTTTTTCAGATTTTTTATGTGGATTTAGAATTGGGCTTTGTTTCTGGTCACTTTGGGCTCAAACGGACATCTCCATTGAGCTCAAAACACCCAAAACCCCTAGAATCCATATAAAACTTGTCCATTTTGGACAACGTGGCTCTGAGGAAAAAGAATTGGTTTCCAATGTTGTACGGGCACGAAAATCAAGAAAAAAAATTTAAAAAAATATTTTTTAATATTTTTATGCATTTAAAAAATGCAGCCAATGCAATTTTTATTAGCGCCACCACCGCGCCACCTGGCTCCACCGCCGCCGGTTGCGCCTCCCGCCAGCTTCTCCGGCCCCCGCCACTGACTGCGCCCCCGCCGACCCACCTCCTCTGGCGCCCGACGCCTTCCGACCCCTGTCGACCGCCTCTCTGCCCGCCCGAGTGATTTCTAGCCCCGCAAGCCCCTTTTGCTGCTAACGGCTGTCACGTGGGTGATCAAGAGCTATGCTCCAACCCCCTGCACGCACCATGCGCCCAAGGGCTTATTTTTTTCAGCCCCAGGGGCTTTAAACTTGTTTTTTGGAGCCTTTCTAACCCCTTGACGCTGTTTTTGCTCTATCTGGAGCATGCAGAGGTCTTTTTCAGACTTCTTTATATCGTCAGAAAGCTCTTTCCGATTATGGAGGTTAGATTTTTTGGCTCTACTATTTTGACAGTGTTTTTTGCTGTCAAAGTCCGATGTCTGGTTTTTGCCTTCCGGGAGCCATAGCTTTCTCATTCGAACTCTATTTTTGGCAAACCAGATATCGTCGGAAAGCTGGTTCAGTGAGTTTTTTAGTGGCAGAGGTCATTTTTCCAGATTCTACTCCAGGTTCTTTCTCCTCTGAGTTTTTCTCTTTCACACTCTGGCAGATTACTTGGGTTCTATAGGTCCTGGGATCTCTTCTTCTGTTCTTCTGACTCACTCTTCTTTCTGACTTCTGAGCATTGTATGCTTCTCTTCTGTAGTATTCTCTTTTCTGCAAACGCACTGAGATAAAGTGCCTGCTTTTGCATATCTGGGATTTCAAGCACCTTGTGTTTGTTTGTACTCGCACTCAGTTATAAAGTGTCATGGGGAGTTATAATGTTTTTCCTTTTGTGTTCATCCACCTTTGTCAAGTGAGCGTACCTTCCACGACATTAGCCCATGTTGTGTGTCTATGACACCGCCCTTTATCCTGTGCTTGTACCTTCTGTTGCACTATTGGTGTTCCTGATTCTTCTTCTTACAGTTGTTTTTGGCATTGAATTTCAGTGTTCCTGTCACCCCTCTCCCTGTTCAGCATTATGGGGGGGTTCACCTGTTGGTAATATTGCTTCCTTGGTTCGATTGAGTGATCTACGTATTTAGTTTTTTGTTCCTATGTACTAGGCGGATGCAGTGGCTAGGCCCCTATGCATTTCGATGAGATGGATCATCTACTATATAGACACTCGTTCATTCCTACTTTTGGAGGTCACCTCTTCGATTGATCAGCTCTTCAGACTTTGTCTTCTCTACTTGGTCATGTGCCATTTCAGTGGGGGTTCCAGCAGTTACTTTTGACAGTGTTTGTAGCTTCATGCTTCGGAGATGCTATACATGCTCTTTCTTGTTCCTTTCTATGGGACTTTCCCTAGATTGGAGGCTTAGTTTCCTTCATCTAGTTCATCTCCTTTTGGGGTAGATTTTTTCCCATTGGGTTTTCCCTATTTCCCTGCTTTACAGAGATTTCTTGTATTGGGTACCTGATCAGGCCTTGTTGTCGGGACCCTTCTTTCCTGCTTTCTGTAGTAGTCTCCTAGGTTTTGCTTCTCCCTAAGCTT
>MU228460.1:905354-932346 GCA_018584345.1 Thuja plicata | reverse complement strand
GTCAGGTGCCAAGGAGGTGAACTCTGCATCTATCTGGAGAATCCTGAACTGATCCATGGTGCCAAACAAGGTGGAGAACTTGTCCCACATATCCCTGGGTGTAGTCAGACCATCCAGGTGGAACAACCCATCTAAAATATTCATGGCAATGAGGCCCATTGCCTCATCCATCCTGTTTCTATGCATAAGAGCCTCATAAGGCCTCTAAAGAACTGGTTGAGCCGCATCCATATAGGACCATAAACCTCGTGACATGAGGAGTCTGGTCATGTGTGGCTTCCATGTGTGGTAGTTATGAGGTGTCAGTCGGGCCACAGAGGGGTCCGACATTGAAAGAAGAATAAGATAGAAGTAGAAGGGTCTTTCTAAAGGAAATTATAGAAATTAAAATTCACCCCCCCACAATGTATAATACTATCCCCTGTACACCACAAATTATTATGAAAGCACAAGAAACGAGAAAAAAACTTGAGTTCCAGAAGCAGAACAGGAGCACAAAGGAAGGTATAACTTTGACTAAAAAAATGGCAAGTAAATGGAAAAATTAGGAAATAAGACCTGCAGAAATGTGACGGGCTTGGAAACACCTTTCCGGCGATATTTTGTTTTTCAAAAACGGACACCGTATGCTCAAGTTATGAGAAAAAAACTGACAGGTACCCTGAAAAGTGAACTCGCTGGAAAAACACAGTATTGGGGCTAAATTTGATGCCCATATGGACGTCGCAGACCGTCTGAGCGGCTCCACTGGCGGTGGCGGCTACTGGGTGGCGCGTGGGTGGTGCTGCGGCCGGGCGGCGCAGAGGCGACGGAGGGTGGCGGGAGGGTAGCGGCCGAGCGGAGCAGCGGTCGGGCGGGGTGTCGGTGGCTCCGCGGTGGCGCGCCGGCCCGTGGCGGAGTGCGGGTGGCCCCCTAGTGGCGCGCGGGTGGCGCCTATTTTTTAACACTATGGGCATTTTTTTAAAATGCAAAAATCATTTAAAAAAAAAATTTTTAATTTTTTTTTCTCGTTTTTCGTGCTGTACACCCTGGAGAGAAAACAAATTTCCCAGAAGCTCTGGTGACCAAAAAGGTCAAATTTTATATGGATTTTGGGTATTTCGGGCCTTCTAGACGCAACCATGAGGTCGGTTTTTGCCCAAGGTGCTCCAAAAATTGCAACCCCCCAGATCCAATATAAAAAACACCAGAAAACCCTAGAAATAGAGGGCTTGATCCACAGCTCCAAAAAAACTTGAACAAGCTGCAGCAGCAAAGCTCTGATACCATGTAGAAACTGATGAAATATCAGATTCAACTCCAAGATCCAGCTACATGCAATAAACTTGTCACAAAGAATGAAGCAACAAAATGGAAAAAGCAGAAAACTCTTGTACTCAAAATGACAGAGCTCAAAATTCTATTACCTGATTAAAGAAAAAGTACAAAGCTCAACCTTATAAAAGGTGAGATTAAAACCCTAAAGGAAAAAACTAGGTTGCACATTATTAATTAATAATGTACCTAAATGAAGCTTAAGTAACTAGAGTAAAAGGGACTTATATAATTAAATCAATATGATTTAATTAATAAGCATAAAGTAATAATACTCTAATAGCCCCAACCAACTCACTCTAGTTACTTTTTCCTGAAATTTATATCATAGATTAGTTATAATATGTACTTTCTAAATCTGTTGTTAGAACTTGCCTATCAATTTTATCTTCCAATATGTGCTAAAGTCATCATTTCTCCTTATTTTAACCTAGCTTCTTCACTCATCTTCCACTCATCACGAAGGACCATTGAGTTCACCTTGTGCCCAAAGATATTGAGCTAAGTGGATCATTCTCCTTCTAATGTAAATGGGAAATAGATATAGTTTCCTAGTTTGTCCATACAAGCTAGCGAGCTCTATTTCACTACCTTACACATAACAATGTGTAAAAAAAAATCAACCTGTAACATAAAAATACATTAACAAAAGACCAAATCATAAACAACCAAAATGGGCACCCAAGACTGCTAGAAATCACTTACACATTAATTGCATGAATACAACTATACTTGGAAGACATGCAAATCATCCTCCTTCACTTGTTGTGAAACTATTGTCATAGGCTCTTCATGCAAGTCAACTATCATAAGCTACTGCACTAAATATTAGTCTACTCAACATGCCAAAAACCACACTTAACCTACTATGCCAATTTTATTCTCCTTGACCTGCGTGTTTCCTGACACATTTGGGAAATGCTAGCTATCAATTACATGTTCTTACATGGAAAATTTCATACATGACTCTTACAATTGTCATTAAATATCACAAGTTGTCATATTTTTCCATTGTTCATGACATAAAAACTTATGACAATTGTCATCAGTTTACCCATAAATATAGGTCCTCCTAGATGAGCATCAACTTCTTAAAAATAAGAACCATGTCATAGTCATCACCTACCATGTAGGATGTCAACTCACTGATAAGTCCCACAAAATGATATGACAACTTAGAAAAATAGAAGTTAAGAAATAATATATGATGAATAATTAAATGCTAGGACTTAAAGGTTGAAACACCTTAATCGAAATATTTTTATTGATGATTTGTTTTGAAAGCTATTGTCTTAATTACATATAA
Organism: Thuja plicata; assembly: GCA_018584345.1. Classification (NCBI taxonomy): domain Eukaryota; kingdom Viridiplantae; phylum Streptophyta; class Pinopsida; order Cupressales; family Cupressaceae; genus Thuja; species Thuja plicata. The sequence continues at coordinate 929,726 of MU228460.1, read as the reverse complement.
GTATATTTAAAGCCTCTTTAAAAAAGGGAATTTTAGATCATGTTTTGATCCAAACTAGATGGGATATTAAGTATATTAGGGTCAATAATGTGTTGGATGTGTCAACAATGAATTTGATTCATTTTACCAAAAAATAGTTTTAAGAAAAGTATGCATTGTACCATACTCAAATCTAACAAAATTAAGATAATTATCAAAATGAAGATATCATGCAAAGATCTTGACATAAAACAACCTCCAAAAGCTAATCATTATAATAATTAAAATCTCTCTCTCTCTCTCACACACACAAGAAATTCTCTTTATTTAAATTGATCAAAACTCATCTCTATATTTTAAAAGCATATTTTTAAGCATATCTACAGTAAAAACCATAGTGTATTAAAGAAGGTGATATATCATTGATTAAGAATTGGAGGCCCATAACCCTTCGTAATGTTTCTTATAAAATTTTGGCCAAACTATTCACGGTAAGATTAGAAGATATTTTACCCAAGGTCATTAGACCTACACAAACTGGTTTTGTAAAAGGAAGGTACATTCTAGAGAATCTGATTACCTCTTGGGGGGCTTCGGAATGGGCCAAAGATTCTAAGAAAAATGCATGTATGCTTCTCCTTGATTATGAGAAGGCTTATGATATAATTGAGTGGAAATTTACTAACATGATGCTTCAATATTTGGGCTTTCTGGATTACTTTTGTAAATTGGTTTGCACTCTTATGAATGGTGTTTTTGCTACTGTTGATGTTAATGGTATGAGGTCCTCCCCTTTGAAATCTCCAAATCCATTAGACAGGGGTGTCCATTAGCTCCAGCACTATTTGTTGTAGTTTTTATGCACTTTTCTACCTCCTTGGGGATGATGTTGTGTCCCCTGAAATCAAGGGAATTCTACTCCCTAATGGTGATAATCTCTCTAATATTCAGTTTGCAGATGACACTAGTATTATTGTTTATCAAAATGAGAGCAATTTGGAGCAACTTATGAGGAAATTAGATTTATTTTGTGCGGCTTCAGGAAATAAAGTCTCCGTTCTTAAATCTATTATTCTGGGTTGGGATAATTCACATCCATATTGGTGTGCCAAATTCTCCCTTACATGGGGTGGGTCCAATCATTTAGTCGGGTATCTTGGCATTCCCTTCTCGGTTGAACCTAACCTTAAAGAGATGTGGGAATGGATTAAACACAATATTGATAAGAGATTGGATAAGTGGAACAAAAAATACCTTTCCCTAGTTGGAAGGTTTCAAGTTTGTTAGAAAGCACTTTCTTCTTACACTACATACTATGCATCTACTTGGCTTTTCAACGAGGCTCAATTTAATTATGTCCAAAAGAGGATCGAGGAATTTTTTTGGTCTGATGGTAGAGGATTCAATAAAGAACATGCAATTAGATGGATGTTGTGTACTATGAGCAAAGAGTTGGGTGGCTTGGGCTTGAAGGATTTAAGGACTCGGGGTATCACCTTGGCAATGAAGTAGATTGCAAAAGCCACCATTGGAGAGGAACCTTGGAAGGTGTTGGTAAAAAATAACATTGCAAGAGCCTCCCCCCTTTAAGGCTTCCTCTTGGAAAGGACTACATATAATGATATGATGGCTAGCAAGATAGAGATTAGAGTTGCATGCTCTAATGTCTTCAAATCTATTTGGAAATGTTGGGATAAGATTAGGCATCTTGTGAGCAACAATGATGTTTTTGATGAGCACAATCAAATTTGTGGTGAGAAATCTTTGTGGTGGAATTTATACCATGGAGAGAAACCCCTTGCACTTCTGCAAGGATGCTCTTCTCATTCCTGGACTAATAAAGGGATTAAATATTTTGTTGATATTATCAAAGAAGGAAGTTTGATTAGCTGGCAAGAACTGGCTGACAAGTTTGGGTTACCCCAATCTCATTGGAGAATTTATTCTATGGTAGCCAATGCTTGTAAGATCTTGAGGTTGCCTAGAACCTGTAGTAGCCCTTCCAGCATGATAGCCCTCCTCAAATGGCCAGATGGTACCTTGTTTCCCTCACCAAGTCCAAGCTTATCTACAATATGCTCACTTATAGCCTTGACATCCTTGAACACATTAAGAGTGCATGGAGGCTTTCTCTTGACCCCTCTACCTAGTCCAAGCATCTCCTTGATCATTGACACAAATCGGTTGAGCTCAACATTCTCTAATTTAAGTGGTGTTTTCTCTTGCAAAGGTTTCCTGTCAAGAAACCTAATAGGGAATTTAACATCTGCTCTCTATGTCGTTGTGATGAAACTATACCTCACATATTTTTTATTGTCTTTTTGCTAAAGAGGTTTGGTATCTATTTGGCCTTAATTGAACAATAATTTTACCATTGTTGGTGTTCTTACTGGTAATTCCTGACATGAATAAGAGCAATTATCATTTTTGTCTATTTTATCTATTCACATCCTTTGGTGCATTTGGAAATCTAGAAACAATGATATCTTTAATTGTGAGAGAAGGTGCCTTACTAAGTCTCTCTGGAGACTCGTTCATCATAACATATATGCGCAGGTTACATTGATACTCAAAATTGATGAAGAAAAGTTTTTGGAGTGGCTTAGTGGGGGCTCAACTTTGATGCTAAAGAAGGAGATAGTTTATGGCTATACTACTGATCCCTCCTTTGAGGAATTCGATGACTTTGATATCACTTTGAGGGAGCTTTTGGAGAAGAAAAAAGAGAGACATAACAAAGGTAGTCTTATTGATGGATCAATCACCTCTCATGAACCCAGTACAGATGATGCACTTGATCCTTCTATAGAGGAAGATCCCGAGGTTCCAGATGTATCTGAACAACCAAATCCTCCACTTCCTAGTATTGAAGAGATGGCTAATCCACTAGCCATTTTTGAACTCAATACTAAGATTCTCAGGTGGGCAGCTAGACAAGTGGGGTGGACTGCATGGATGGATGACTAACAGTGGCAAGCCTTTATATTTTAATGATTTTTGCTCTTGATACTGCTTACTATATCTGGAACATGTGATGCAATATATGTAACTTTGTAACTTCTGATGTATCTCTCTCTAAAACTCTCTGTATGGCTACATGGCCGGTATGAAGCCAAGTTTGTAGTTGTAGGACTTGAGTCAATCATATCATATGTACCAATTGTGTGTTCATTATACTTAATACAAAAAAAAACATAATATATTAAAAAGAATACTTAGATATTACAAAAATAAAATTAGAATTTTTTTGTGAATTATACATAATACATGTATCAAAATTAAGAATTTGAATATTCAAATATAAAAAGATAGGTTATACTAACGATACAATGAAATCATATTAACAATACACCATGAATATTTGGTATGATATTTTCAATACAAACTTTATTGTCTTAAATATATCTAGTTATGTGCTTCATAACAAATAATGCCTCTTTTGAATCAATTTGTTTATGATAAGTAATGTTAATAAGCATTTTCAAAAATCAAAATCTCAAAATCAAATATTTTTATTTAGAAATTAATTATAACAAATATCTTTTTTTTTTAAGGCAAGCAAACCATTTTTTCTTAAGAGGTTGATTATAACAAGTATTTTTTTATTTTTTGGGGAAACTAAGAAAATTGCTAAGCCCATTTTGAATCCAAATTTGAGTTATTTGAGTTTAAGGGGTCATTAATATATATTATGTTTCTACATGACCCTTAATACAAAAGTAGAGACTAATAGTAATATTTATTAAGATTCCTATAAAAAAAATATTTTTCTATTTAAATTAAAAGATTACAAGCAAGATCTTCAATGTGAAAGATGGATCATTTTAATTTAAAACAAAATGTTAAGATAAATATAAAATTATTTTTAGATTTTGAAGGGAGTATTTGTCAATTCAATCATCTTTAAGTACACACTATTTTAAGTGTTATGAATAATTTGAATTTTGTCCTTTTAATTTAAAACAAAATATTAGATAATATAAAATATGTTTTAAAATTTCAAGGGAATACTTATCCATTCAATCATTTATAAGTATGCATTATCTTAAATGTTATAAATAATTTAAATTTTGTCCTTTTAACAATAACATCACTCATAACAAATCTTTATGAATAAGAACCAATCAATTTAGCCTAGTTTTACTCTTAAAAAACTATCTAATTATAATAAACAATTTAAGTTTTGCCCTTCAAAATGAATTTTATGTTCCTTCTCGTAAAGTGACATTGAAAAGGGTTGTAGGTGAAGAATAAATTTGACCATTAATCTCATCCATCATAGAAATTTTATATAACATCTATTAAACTTTACCTTATCATTTTGGAATGGTTTTATATAGAGAGAGAATATTTCAATTAGGTTTTTATTATTAGAAGCAGCAAAACAAGGGTGATGTCCCTTACAAAATCATAATTTGAAGGCGTAAAATGAAAGATATTTACAACAAGGTCAAGAGAAGACCATTGACAATAGACAAGCAACACAACTAGTAACCCATGTCAAGTATGGGTACACAACTCACCCATAGTAATGGGAGGAGGGTGAGAGACTACAGAGTGATTCTTCAATCGTCGGCGAACAACCGTCCAAGCGATACTTTCAGCAGGATCCCTAAACACAAGATGGTGGAACCCTCTGAGAGAGAATCAACACCATCAACAAGACCATAGTGCTAACAATGTTGAACCTCAAAAGCCACGAGCTAGAGCATATCAAGAGCAGTAGCAATCAGAGAAGAGTTAACACCGCCAAAGGGGACTAAATCAACACCAAGAGGTGGAGACAGATCCATTGTGACGAAGTAGGTCAAAATAGGGGCATCACCTAGAGGGGAGACATCAACTTGAATAGTGTCATCAAAGGAAGAGTCAGAGGTCAAGACAATCAAATGATCATCATTTGCTTCCTTCCACCATGTGGTAGAACCTTTACAATGTGAAAGAGAACAATTTGTGGCTAAATGACCAATAGAGAAGCACTGCCTACATATGAAGGGGAGGCCCTCAAATTCCAACGATGGGGTCCATGACATGTCCCTGACCATGAGAACCACAACCCCCGGAAGAGATGTGGAGATGTTAAGGTCAACCAAAATTTGAGCAAATGTAGATCAACTCACCTTAGTCGTAGCTTCATCCACCTTTAAAAATTGGCCAATAGAGTTGCTACGGCCTTAAAGCAAGAATTCTCTAAAAGATGAAGGAGAAGATTTGGGAGACGAAACCACACTGGACGCAAGTTCTGATTAAGTAAAAACAGGTTTTGAAAGGACCCGAAACCTTTTACAGAGAACCAATGAAAGATAGAACAAGAAGAGATCAACGAAACAACTGAGAGACAACACCAAACACAACAAAGGGATCAGACAAACAATCCCACAAAAAAGAAATCAAGACCAAGCCAACGATCTCCAGACAAAGGGCAAAAAAGATAATCATTTAAGCGCACCCTTATGAGACCGTAAACTCATATCAAAAGAAGGCATGGGAGACTTAAATCTCTTTCCTTTAACTATTGTCCAACCTTCCTCCACCTTCAAAGAATTAGCAGAAGAGCCCACGACCTAAGAAACAGGGCTGGCCCCCCAACAACCCCAGCTGGGACAGGGACAGCAACAGCTCCCAAAACCCCCCTTGGAGAAACCAGAACATCAGAAGAAATAGCACCAGCAGCACCAGGCAAGACAGTTGAAACAGAGATAGCATCACTTCGGACAGGGACAACATCAGCAGCAGCCCCGGAAGGATAGCATCAGCTGTCAGATCCAATCCAGCATCAGAGATAGCAGCACTAGAATCACCATTAACATGATTAACCTGAGAAGGGCAAGTACCCCCGTCCCTAGAAACTTTTTCAACAGTGTAATGGTGGTCAGCAGCGCCCACCCACCAAGAAGGAGATTTCTTCAGTTTTTCCCTATCTGATAAGCATCGGGCAGCAATATGGCCAGTCTTATGGCACTTTCTACATCTAAACGGAATTCCCTCATAATCCAGCATCTGGACCCATGATCCCCGAGGAGACACCAAAGTTATCTTCTCAGGAAGACCTAAAGAAACATCAACCTCCACACTGGACGCAAGTTGAGCGGTTTAGTAAGAGGGTTAAAGGAGACTATCCAGAGTATGGCTGAGAGAGAGTGATTCTCCAACATCCACAATTTGCTCAATATCAAATCACGTTCGTCCTCAAAAGTAAAAACAGCAATAAAAAAAATATTTTACACAAGGAAAGAGCCCGACGTTACTAGAGACTAAGAATCTCAAAGACTCTGTGACCCAACGGTGCAGATCTTAGAGGGCCAAAAACCAACAAATCTACAAACCAACCCACAATATTGGTAGAAATGCACATTTTCCGTATTTTAATTAGTTATGTCAAATCAAACCATGCAACTAAATAATGACGAGTCAATTATTTTTTAAGGATCAATAATTATTGTAGTTTTGCTTCTTTAATTCATAAGTTGCTTAATATTGAATGAATCGGAAAAAGCGATAATAAGGTTACATAGAATTATGGGTCGAAATGCAATCTAACTAAATTCTTGATCAGATTGCACAATTCTATCCTACGTGACAATTTTGTCCATTGAAACTTAATCTTTGGTATCGACAAAGAGTATTTTCATTGTATTAAAAAAAATGTAATACTAAGGAATAGTATTAAAAGAACGGCATTAGTGGAGAGATGATACATGTTAATGAATACAAATAAACGGGTAGCAATTAATGAAATTAAACTAGTCATTGAATATTGTTGAAGGTCATTTAATATTGTTGAAGTTCAGTGCAAGAATATGAATGACTATTTTCAAAGATAATCTGCTTTGACAATGAATATCGTTTAATTGATTGTTTTTTATTAAGGAAAACAAGTTTTGATGGGTTCCTGAAACCCTACAGTTGAAAACAAAGATAACTAAAAGATATAAGCATTACAAACCATTCATCACAAAATAGTCAAAAACTAGCAAAACAGTCACAACAACAAAAAGCCAGTATCACATATCCAAAAAACTAGGAACAAAAACCAAGGGAACCCTTCAGACTATTTCTTTGAGAATCTCTGCCGCTCTGATCTCTAGCTCTGTCATTCTTCCAGCTGCTTCTCTGATTTTGGACAATTCCTTGTCAGCTCCCTTGTCTGCCTTATGCTTAGCTTCATGTCTAGTTATTTTTTCATTTTCTTCTTCTAGAAGTTGGTCCCTGTCTCCGTGCTTCTGTCTTTCCTCTGTATTACCTTTTTGCTCTTGAAACTTATCAATGATGACCTTAATGTTGTCATTAGATGCTTTTAGAATGTTGTAACTTTGTTCTACAATTTTTACCATTGAAGCTTCGATGCTTTCAATTTTGTTCTTCAGTTGAGTCACTCTGATGTCCAGCTCTCTATCCTCCGCTATGTTTTTATTTTTGTTGATAATGTTTTCCTTCTCCATACTATCCATCCTCTTTTTCAGGTCATCTATTTCATAATAGGTCCATTTTGTTGTTCTATAGCTGTCTATTGCGTTGTTTTTTGCATTATTCAGCACATCCATTTGAGGAACTTCCCTTGCATTGTCACTGAATATCACCATAGCTGGGTCAATGAGTTCTTCCATCTGAATTGTTCCCTCTTTGTTTTCCTTAACCAGAGTCCTTACCAATTCTCTCTTAATGCCCATTTTGGCCGAGACCGAGTCGAAGTTTCTCCATACCACTTTTTTATTTTTACCTGTTATATTGCAGGTATACCAGTCTTCTCCATACTCTTCAAAGCTCTAGCTGATATTCTCCTCTTCATTGTCAATCCCCTGACTCTCCTCTTTTTTAGCTCTCTCCTCTTTTGTTTCATCCTAACTGGCCATCTTTTCCTCCTTTGTTTCCACTTTGACTCTTTTGGATCTCGTAACCCTCTTCCCCAAGCTTTCCTCCTCATTTTGGGTCAGAATTTTGATAGTGATCTTCCTCTTTATTTCCCTCTTCCCTTTCTTCTGCATTTTTGTTTCTACTCCCGAACTCTCATTCCCCGTTTCCATGCCTTCCTCATTCTCATTGTACTCCCTATCCAACGAAACATCAATGTGTTGTTTTAATATCTCTTGTTTAGCTCTGTGTTTTCTTTTCTTCGTCTAAATAGGTTGCTCCTCCTCTGTCTCAGAGTGCATGTCTCTGTTGTCCTCTATGTCAGAGGGGATGTATTCCTCCTCTGAATCCCCCTCTGAATTACCTTCCTCCTTATCTTGGATTTCCTTACCCCGAGTACGGGATTTGAAATACTCATAAATCAAAAGAAGTAATCCCTCATGAAAGGTCGGATTACTTATGTGTTTCTCTTTGTAATCATTAATGTTATCATTAATGGACGAATACAGGTAGAAAGGGATGGAAACCTTGGCCCCATACCTGAAGTGGTTGAGGAGCACAAAATGGTGGGTGTTGATGCGGTCAAATCTAGTGTCTAGAGTGAGGTATTTGATTATCGCCCTCAACACAAAGCGCCATAGAGGCTTGATGGAACTCGGGTGATAAAATGTGCCCTTCTTGACCAGAGCTCATTTTTTGGCTTCATTTTTTACGAAGTCCGTCAGAGCTTTGCTAGAGATTTTCCTATCCCTATAGAATTTCTTTCCTATGATAGGAATGTCGGTTACCGCTGACACAATTTCCTCAGTCACCATGAAAGTAACCCCATCGATTTTCACCTTCCCTTCTTTCCAGTTGTTAACCATCATCTTTGTTACAGATGGCTTCCACCCATGCAGACGTTCGATGAAAGTGATCACTTCCCCCTTTCTCGAGATCTCCCAAACCTTAGATCTCCGGCACCATTTCTCAGTTTCTCTCTCCGGCTCTCTCCTATGTCTTTCTCCCACCATGTCTGCAACAATTTTGTTTCCTTTGTTTCTTGTGATGTTCTCACTAAGATCCCTTTGTTTTGAAATGATATTTGTTTGGGGTTTCGAGAGCCTTCTTTTGGCCTCATAAATGTAATAATTGCTTAAAATCCCCCAAGTGTGCCGATGGGGCCTTAAACTGATTTTCCCATCGTTGCTTTCGTACTTGCACATCCTGCGGGGATTCTTTTCGCAACTGTCATTACTCACCATAATTTGCCTTTTTGCTTCTGTCATAATTAACCTTTAATATTCCCAAGTCTGCCCGGAACCCGATCACTTTCCATGATGTTGGCAATTTTCGGCGGTAAATGTTTCCCATCTTTCCATTGTTTAACCTCTTCATACGTAACACACATGTTTGCCAGCTTGTCTGCCACCTGGTTTGCTTCCCAGTAGTCATGTGCAACGTAGACCTGATCAAAAGACTTCAGTATTTGTGTACATTCTTTTATTATATTCTCTATCGTTCAAGAAGGCCCGGTCTTTTCATTAAGACAGTCTATTATATTTTTTGAATCCCCTTCCACCCATAACTTCTTGATTCCCATTTCCTTGGCAAGCTTTAGAGTGTGATGTGCCACACTAGCCTCTGCATAGTGGTTGGTTTGTGATCCCAGGGGAGCTGAAATTGCTGCAATGCCTTTGCCATGTGAGTTCCTGATGATTCCACCTGCGCCTGCTTTCTCAGGGTTCCCCTTTGCTGCCCCGTCGAAATTAGCTTTGAACCACCCTTCCGGTGGTAAAGACCATCTGCATCCAAGCCTTTTGTTGATGTTGTTTAGCCCATTTAAGTGAGTAGAAGTGTTGCCTTTGCAGATGGTGTAGTTTTCCTGTAGTGCGTTAGCAATTTTCTGGGCTACAACCTTAGTCGGGGTGATCTTTTCCCTAAAGATCTTGTTGTTTCATTCCTTCCACAGCCCCCAGCAGATATGAGGCATGGCCCAAACCCAGAGATGATGGCCACTTCCCCCAAGATGTCATTGGTCAAAGAGGTCTAGGGTAGTATTAGGGAAACACCAGGATGTCTTGAAAAAAGACAGGAAATGATGCCATATCTTCCTGGCAAAAACACAGTGGATAAATAAGTGGTCCAAATTTTCACTATGGGATTTGCAGAGAATGCATCTATTAGGAATGTAATGTCCCCTTTTAATAAGATTATCCACTATCAAGATTCGGTTTTGTAGCAAAGTCCAGAAAAATATGTTTACTTTAGGGATGATACCAGGATACCAGGCCTTCGCCCAAGCTGGAATTGTTTCAACACCCTGCATCGATTCATATCCCGAGGCCACTGTATAGTAGCCATCCTTGGACTCCCCCCAAACCAAGATATCTTCATTGAGAGAGAGGGGAGTGTGCCCCAAATAGACCATAAGGGGTTTAAGGTCCTGGGATACATCAGTGAGATCAACCCAATTATTGTTAATTCTATAGTCATTGACTTTGCTGCCAAATCTGTTGATGCAATGTTTAGCCCATCTGTTGAAAGGCTCAAAATTCCATAAAGGTCCCTGTCTAAGCCAGTCATCATGCCAGAAGTTAACCTTCTTACCATTACCAACTTTCCATCGACTTTTTGCTGTCACTATACCCTTGGTCCTCAGAAAGCCATTCCATATGTAAGAACCCTTCGGGTCGGAGTCTCTGCTTATGAATTGTTTGAAAGTTAAGTTAGCTGCATATTTTTCCTACATGATGTCCCTCCATTCCCCTGTTGAATTGAAGATTCTCCAAATCTGTTTAGCATGCAGTGCTCTATTGAACTTCTTTAGCTGCTTGATCCCCAGGCCTCCATGTTTTTTTGGCTTGCAGACTGTATCCCAAGCCACCAGTGGGTATTTCTTGTTTCCATCTTTGTCTGGCCATAGGAACTTTCTCTGGATGGCTTCCAAAGAGTCCACCACCTTTGCAGGGATAGTAAATAGGCTAAGAGCATAGGTAGGGAGATTCTGGAGAGTGGATTGAATCAGAGTGACTTTCCCAGCTTGACTCAAGGTGATGCCCTTCCAGCCTGCCAATTTCCTGTTGAATCTATCTATAAGACCTCCCCAAAATGCCTCGGGGGGTTTGCTTCCAAGCGGAAGGCCTAGATAGGAAGCTGGAAAGGTGCTTATGCCACAGCCCAGAATGCCTTCCATTCTCCTCTGTTTGTCCATAGGAGTGTTGATGAAGAACACCGAGCTCTTGTTCTAGTTAATAAGCTACCCCGTGGCATTGGAGTAGGAATTAAGAATATTCTTAACATTTCTTGCCTCCTTCATTGAAGATCCCTCCCCCCCAGAATTGTGTCATCCACAAATTGCTGATGAGTAAAAGTGAAAGGTCCTGAAGAGGGATAAAGCCCCCTTATAAGCCCCCTGCTCCTATGATCATGAATGAGCCTTCGCAAGCATTCAGCCAAAATGATGAAAAGGATAGGGGAGAGGGGGTCTCCTTGCCAGAGACCCTGAGAGGATTTGAAGAATGCAAAGGGAGAGTCATTCACCAAAATAGCTAAAGACGGGGTGGAAATCAGCTGAGAAATAATCTTTAAGACCTTGTCATTGAAACCAAAAGCCCCCATGATGTTACTCAGGAAGGACCAGTCAACCCTGTCATAAGCCTTGGAGAGATCCAGTTTGAACAAGAAACCTTCCCTCTTGCCTTCTTCCAAAGAGTGAATCACCTCGTGCACCGCCAAAATAGAGTCCAAAATTTGTCTACCGGGGACAAAACCCGATTGTTGGGGGGCTATGAGAGTCGGGAGGGTCTTGAGAAGTCTAAGGGTGAAGACTTTAGAGATAATCTTATAAAAAGAGTTACACAGACTAATGGGCCTAAAACAATCAAAAGAATCCGCACCTGGAATTTTCGGGATGAGGACAAGAAAAGTGGCATTGACCTCCTTGAGAAGGCTTTTGGCTCCAAAAAATTCTTGGACTGCTTTGGCGATGTCTTCTTTGATAACCTCCCAATAAATCTGGAAAAAGAAAGAAGGGAACCCGTCTGGACCCAGGGCTTTTTCCGCAGGTAAAGAAAAGACTGCTTTATGAATTTCTGCCTGATCCAGGATCGCCAACATGCTCTTATTTTGGCTTTCTGAGATCACCTTAGGGAGAGATTGAAGTATGTCCTCCTGATCAGCCTCGCTGAGGTTTAGCTCTTTAGAGAGGATTTGAGTAAAGTACCTGTTGGCCTCATTAGCTATCTCCTTGTCTTCCTCCAGAGTCTGGTCCCCTTTCTTAATGGCCCTGATTCTGTTTGTCGTCCTGTGTTTCATGGTAGAAAGGTGGAAAAACTGGGAGTTTTTATCCCCCTCTTTCAACCACACCGATCTTGACCTTTGCCTCCAGTACATTTCCTCCTTTTTCACAATGTTATGCAGATCCGCCAGAATGTCTTTTTCAGCCCTGATTTTGTCATCATCATACCCATGATTTTGGATCTCTTCTTGGATCACAGCAAGCTCAGACTTAATCCTGTCTTTTGTTTGAAAGATTACCGAAATCTCTTTTGTTCCATTTTCTGATCTCCATTTTTATGTTCTTTAGCTTCTTAGCCACTCTGTAATGCGCGGTCCCCTCCACGTCTATGCCCCACCATTCCTTGATCTTGGTTAGGAGGTTGGGGTGGGTTGTCCACATCCTCTCAAATCTGAAGGGGAAAACCTTTTTGTCTATTTAGATTAGCCAAATTGAGAGCAATCGGAGAGTGGTCCGAACCGAATCTTGCCAAAGTGGATAGGTGACACTGATACTGTTGCATCCAGTCCATAGAAATGAGGGCTCTGTCAAGGCGAACCTGAATGCACTCCACTCCCGTTCGCCTATTAGACCAGGGGAAGTTGCCCCACCCTAAATCCACATCAACAAGAGCCAGGTCATTTATCAAGCTAGCCAAGTGCTGGCTGTTGTCCAGGTCTGGTGGTAAGCCCCCAAACTTCTCAGATTCTAGAAGGGGGGTATTGAAATCCCCCATTATAATAGTTTTTGGTTCATTTATTCTGGAAAACAAGGTTTGAATCTTGTCCCAGAAAGCAAGTCTAGAGTGCTTAGTGTTTGGCGCATAAATGTTCATAACAGGCCATCCCTCCTGAATAGATGGGTTAGTGAAGTGCATAAGTAAGATGTTGCCCTCATTCCAAGTGATGTGAGCTTTAAGGTTATCCTTCCAAAGCATCAGAAGGCCACCAGAGGCTCCTTCCGAGTCGGTAGCAGCTGTCTTCATACCTTTTCCAAAAGAAATGCCAACAACTTTATCCTTTTTCATTTTAGTCTCTTGTATCAAAAAAAATGTTTGGTCTGTGGTCTCTTATCATATTTCTAATTATTTCTTGTTTATGGGCTCCATTTAGCCCACGGATGTTCCAAGATATGACCTTCATGATTTCTTAAGAGATTCTTGGATGGTCCGCTAGTACCCATCCGCAATATTTCTTTTTGCTTCTTCCTTTCTGATTTGATACATACTCTTCCTACCAGGTGTGTTTGACTTGCTTCCTGTGTCTGCTTTAGCCCTGCTTCTTATTGTTGCGGGAGAAGCTGGGGATGGTTCTCTACTATTTTTCTTTTTCACTGTTATCCATGCTCCCTCATTGTCCTTTGAGGCATCTTTGTAACTGTCAAAAAGAGCTTCCATTCTTGAGATTTGTCCCGACATAGAGGAAGAAACCATTTCCAAGAAACGACTTATTTTTCCTGGTGAAAAGAGATCGCTTCTGCTGTCCTTTGGAACTTGGGAGAGGTATGGTTCGTGACCCCTCTCATATCGCCCCTCTTCCTGTGAGTCTGGGACAAAAGAGAGGTCAAAACTGGCCTCAGCAATCTCACCCTCTTCTGTTGGCTCTCTGCCTTCCTTGTCATTCGTCCCCTTATCATCCTCTGGATGAGTTTGGCTAACTAAAACTGCTTCGCTCTCTTTGCCAATAACAGTGTGGGCTATTGATTCCCCCTCTATTGATATAGATCCTTCATTAGACTGTTGTTTTGTCTGCCTTACTAGGCTCTCACAAGATAGATCCCCATGTTGTTTTTGATTTTGTTGTAACGTGTCACTGGGGATTTTCTCTTTCCAGACTTTTTTAGTGTGTAAGAGATCCTTATTCAAGGGCTGGTGATCTTGCCTTTTACCCTGTTTTATATGCTCCTTTCGAGCTGTTTCCTTTACCATGACCATTGGGCATCTGTTAGCTTTATGTCCGGCTTTCTTGCAGTGGAAGCAGGCAAAAGGGACGCTCTCGTATTCGATCATTTGCACTCTTCTTCCCAATCTGGATTGGAAAACAATAGATTCAGGCATATCTTGACCCACATCGACTCTAATGCAAATCCTCACATATGTGAGTCGCTTCTTTGCTGCTGTTACAGGGTCAATAGATAGCAGCTCCCCGAAGGATCTGGCAATACCCTCAAACACATCCTCATGCCAATATTCTAAAGGCAATTCAGGAAGGCGCACCCAGACTGGAGCTTGGGTCAGAAAGTCCTTGTTGAGATCCAGATTAGAGGACCATTTTTGCAGGATAAGGGAAGATCTGCCCACTGACCAATTTCCAGCACAGAGGATTTTGGACAGGTCCTCTTGACAAGAAAACTCAAAAGACATGAATCCTTTTGCCATAGCCGTAACCACAACCTGACCTTTAAGATCCCATTTGTTTTTAACAAAGGTTCTGACTATGTCAATATTGGGTCTGGATCCTATAAACTTACCCACCAGAGTAGCAACCATGCTCATAATATTATGATCAATAAGCTCGGAGGGCAGTTCCAAAGCATAGATCCCTTTATCTTTGTTTGAAACAAGCTTGATATTAGGGAAAGGAGACTTACCAGAGGGTTTGACTCCGAAAAGGTTTGTCCACCGCCCCAGTGGGGCCCTAGTCGCATCCTTCTCTCTGTTTGCGGGTGCAAACCCTTTTGTGCCTCCTGGATCCGGCTGCAGAATCTGCAGGACCCCTTCATCTGTCGCTCCCTCGGTACCCTGGTCAATACCCTGGCCCTGGCAAGTACTCTGATCGCTCTATCCTGAGCCAGAAGGTTTCCCGCCCAACACCAAATTCAAATTAGTGCCTTCTGACGTCAGTCGTCGATCACCCGATCCTCGCTCGCTCTCACTCGCCATCTCCATTTAATTAATTGTTAATTATTGTTGATTGTCTGATTATTGTTGATTGTCATGGACATTTGATGATTAATACTTTCAAAAGAGAGATGTTCTTTTTTCATTTGATGGTTCTTAATATTTTATCTTTTAATCTGTTATATAAAAATATCCTAGACATACAGAACAATTAGCAGATTTCATAACTATTATGCATTTACAAATCTAAGATGTGCGGACTAATAGGAATCAGTTCAACCAAATTATGAATTAAAACCTTTTACATATGAAAGTGCCAAAAGTTTAGGTTTGGAACCAAGGAGTATAATAAAAGTCTATTTATGTGATACATCATAACATACAACATATAGAAAAGTATAAAAATATTTGCTTCTTTCCTTTACAACTGTTTAAAAACTTAAATAAAAGTCACACTTCCAAATGACTTGAATAATATTCTTTTGAATGATCGAAGTTAAGAGAGATCTTACTTAAAATGTAAAATAATTATTAGTTTTTTTTTAAAATGATTGAATAAATGTGCTTGTTAACAATTGGTTTGGGTAATTTAAAAACATCTAAGTCTTTATTTAGTCATTTTTTATTGGCCAATTTTCCAATTATGCCTAATTACTACATTTTAGATTTCCTAATCTTGTTTCTCTTTTTTTGTCATAGGTACTTTGAAACTGATTTTCATAAATTTTAAATTCTCTTTTCATTTTGGTATTAATGTAGTTCCTTAATAAAAAATAAACCAATTAGATGCTATCCAAATTATCTAAATAAAATTTTAATGGAGTGTTAAATAGTAAAATTATGCAATAAAGTAGAGCTATAAATGCAAGCACTCCGTAACCTAAGCTTGTTTTTTCAAGAAGGAAAAGATAAAGCAAATCTAGCATGTACTCCATTAGATGAGGCATTGCAAATGATAAAGTAGCAAAATAGTGCTCTCCAGAATAGGATTTTTTATGTACAATGAATGCTTCATTTTGGAATCAATAATACATACAAATATGACCCCAGAAAATGAAATTCAATAATTTCATTCCAATTAATTTAGCAGCACAGACTGCATTCTGAACCCCGTGATAAAATGGAGACAAGAGGTCTCACATATATAATGCATTGGCTGCAAGAATGTTACAAATACTCACAACAGCATTAAGAAAGGTTAACTTTACATGTTTTACCTGTTTCTGCCAATAAGAGTGGCAAAGAAAGGTTAGCTTTACGTGTTTTTCCTCTTCCTGCTAATAAGAGTGGGAATGATGGACATGACGCCAATGAAAAATAATACACCAATTGTTTTGAAATCATACAAATCACCCAGGGATTTTAAATCTCCGAGAGCGAGGCCAGCCTGCATCCACACAAGTAACAACACTGATATCACGTTCATAACAACCTTAATCTAACAGTCCATTCCATAAACACCTCATTGTTAATGTGAATGTAGTTTACAATAGCATTTACAGATTCACCAGATTCTAAAGCCTCCAAGCAATACTTAGGATTCCATTCGCCTCCTAGCGATACTTAGGATGTTCCATGCAACAACCACCAGTCATATATTCCATGCAAGGGGATTTATGGAACATTCTAAAGTGCCATAAAGGAAAAAAATTAAATCTCCTTAAAACTGAAATAAGAGTCCCCAAACTTCTGAAACGGGGAGCTCGCTGGATCATATTTTTACGAGATATTTGCCCAATGTCAACCTTGATGTAAAGAGATGCCTTTCCAAATAATTATTACTGATTCTTTTGGAGACATGGGCAGCAGGAAATTTCATGTTGTATGGGGACCATTTTACTACAAATTCCACGAAATATTATGGGTCATGCTAAAAAAATTCCAGAAGCTCACTTCCGTGAGAGATTGCCTTCAAATCCCAACAAAATTTCTCTTTATCCTACTTTAAGTCCCAACAAAAGACTGACATGTCCGTGAACATATGAAGCTGTAAACACACTTCCATTCCCAAACTAATAGAAGTTATAATTTAACTGCTTAGAGATTAAAATGACAATACCTATGCCAATGCTTCAGAAGTCAATTTCTATCCTTCGATGATCAAGCTTCATGTATACTTGATCGAATTATGTTCGGGCAGAAGCAAAGCTCTCTGAGGAATTACATCAGTGCTTAAGAAGCACACAAAGATGATAACAAAAGTTCATCTCATTTTTCCTTTTGAAATGAAAAGAAACATTACCCTGAGCAGAAGACTCATGGACAAGTGTTCTCATCAAGGAGACCCGGTCAAGACTAGGATGGTCACAGAAGCAAGCATACTCAGATTTGTAGTCATTTTAAAACAGTCGTGAAAGAAAACCAGAAATTATTTTCATGAAGGTTAGAAACTTATAAGACCAACATTTCATCTCCTGTTATATTACAGTCAAACAGCCAAATGACATATTCTATCAAGCAAAATCTTCTCGTCGTTTTATTCCTCTGGGCTCTACATGCTCCTCAATATGATATTATATTTAGATACTTGCACGGATTGATTTAAAACTTACAATCTTGTCATGGCCTTCCCCAATGGTCTATTCAACTATTGAATTCATTTGCATTACTTGTAAGTTTCGATTATAAATTATTTGAACTGTTGCAAATTATTCTTGAGGTGATCTGATAATTCAGCTATGGACCCGGGCATGTTTGTTATTAAATTTTTGGTTTAATATCTCTTTCCATTTTATCTTATTATCTGATAACAATGAGGATCTTGACTAGTTCGGTTGCATGGTCACAGGTAAGAGAGATAAATCTTAAATTTGGAGGTATTATACACTATCTACCAGCACGTGATGACACCTAACATATCATTGGCTGTAGCCTGTAACAGTCTACTCTAGTCTAGTCTCGAACTCCTCTCGCCAAGTCTGTTGTCATGTCTGTGGAGGGATAGCATGTTCTGTTGAAGTACTTATATATCCCTGTAGATGTTGGTAAAATATACAATTGTGCAGGTACACACACTATAAGCATCTAACGTATTATGTGTATAGCTTTTCACAAATATACTAGTATGTGTGTATAATTGTATCAAAAATTTATACATAAGAATATCTGATACAACTACACACATATATTAGACATTAATGATTTAGTAAATGAGTATGTTTATGTGTGTTATAATAAACCATGTTAATATGGTTACAAACTTAAAACTATAAATATATGTGAGATGTAAAGGATATCATATTGATATAAATAAGCCCCAAGTGCTATTGCGGTCACTACTGTCTACTAAAACCAAAGTTTAAGGTCAAGAGATGATGAATGATCAAAGTTAAATTTCTAAACCTTACGATTTTAACGAGATTAAATGAAGCCTCAGCCCTAAATCTAACAGCTCAACCTTCACTTAGTTTACCCCACATTGAAGTGTGAACTCAGTCATAAAAAAGTAGATAGACTTGAGAATAATGCTATTGTATTGTTATTGGTACAAAATCATGAATATTTGATCATTTTCCTAGGCATTCTCATTAATTCTAAGAGCCTCTTGACTCAAAACAATTCACTGAATTTGAACCATTACAATTCATTTTTCTATTGGTCTTCATTCTTAAGGTTGTTCCCGCCCGCTGCCACCATCACTGCCATAGCTCTGTGATTGAGATTCTTGCAAGCCAGGAGCTTTTAGTTTTACTTTTCTTAACTGAGAGTGGGTTGAAATAAAGCCATGATGGCTTTCTTGTTCAAATGTATTATTAACATAGCTTTCTCTGGTATTATGGTGTGGGAGAATATGTTTGCTTATGGTCATCAGTTTGTGAGTAGGTTAGGAACATTTGATTCAAGAAACTGATCGAAACCAGCCAAGAACCCTGTGAACAGAGGGAAGGTCTGAATCCAGGCTCTATGCCATAGTATTGGTAATATTGTCTTGTATTTCATTTTATATAATCTTATCTTGTTCTTGGTAAGAAATGTGAGTATACTGTGAGGTAGAATTATTCTGTGTTTATTGTGAATGCCCCTTAAAGGAAAATTTGAATTTCACTAAATGTATAGTTTACTACCTGTGTGCTGGGTTATATGTTCTCAAAATAATCAAATGAATCCTTCAGTCTGGCACGCATATGACCATTGACTGGGTATTTGGCTTAATGCATTTCATTAGTAAGTATTTAAGGTGTCTCAATTATTAACAGAAATCCTACAGTTAAATTGGATGAAGGCTTGAGATTTGACATTGAGTCAAGCTCTAGTTCTGTCTTGGAGCTTTGCTGCTGACCTTGAGGCAATAAATGTGAAATGCCTTTGTTCAAAGGCTGCCTGTCAAGTTGTTTGCATGACGTTATTTGCTAATGAAGTGTTGCATGATGTTTCCTAAATGGGTCAAGTTGTATCTTGATACCCATCTTTATTAATGATTCAAGGGTTTGAACTTGAAGTAGTCATAAATAACAATACTGAAACCTTATGTCAAACAGTGTAATGGGAAATTTCTTGAGTACTGATAGTGTAACGGGTTTGGATTAAAATGTTGCCAACCCTAAATTGACTGTGTTCACTGATTCTTTTTATTCAAGTTATAGCTTTGAATGATCTTTAAGATTTAAGAAATCAATCCCAACCTTCAAAAATGGAGTTTGGGGTTTGTTACAATCCTGAAAGGCGAGTTCCAACACTGGCATATCAATGAGATTCATTTTACTTACAGCTTGTTGATTATTATGACCAATAATTTGTTGTGTTGTACAATGTTTGAGATTTCGGGTCATGGATGACTACAGCAATTGTGATCATAAATGAGTTTAAATGGAGAATATACAGTCGCAAAAGCAGTTGGCTACCCTCAAAGTTGGTCAATGTTTGATGTTTGTCTTATGTTTGATATTGACACTTTCTTTGCAGATGTATTGTTCATACATATTAACCTTTCTGATAAATTATAGGGGTCGGAAAGAAGATGTAACTTGTTTTAAAAGTCAAGTTCTATTGATAGAATATATCGTCGAATCTGACAAGACTATGGCCTGCCTATAATTTCAATGTGCGTTATTGAAGCAGAATTTATTCTATTGAATTTAAATGTCATCAATATAGATGATTTCCTTTTATGGGAATAAATTGACAAACTAAACTAAAGAAGGCTGTAAAGATAACTATTTCAGATTAACCCTTTATTTACTTATTTAGTTATTTACTTGATTATTGTTCTAACTTCTTATCTAATTTACAGAACAAATATATTGATGAAGTTAAATGATAAAACAAATTTAGTTCTCTGTGTTCACTAATCTGAAGATCAACATTTATTGGAGGAATGAGTATATTCAGACAAAGAGAAACATCTTCCTGGTATTTTAATTATACATGATGTATTATTCTGTGATCCAACTGTGTGTATTGCATACATTTATTGTTAAGTAAAATGATAAGGATATTGAGTAATTATTTCTGCTTGTGTTTAAAGCATGTAATAGGTACTTGGTAGATATAAGTCAATAATTTATGATCATAGCCATGCAAGCTCTAACTCTTTGTTTTAGTTGTTCAATGGTGATTTAAATGTTCTTAATCAGATTAAAGATGAACAATGTAATGCATAGAAGTTGATGACAACAATGTTCAATATGTAAACGGCTGTTTCCAATAAAAATTTATATTATGGGCAGAATGAATCGATTATTAATTTATTAGGAATGGTTAGGTCATGCGGAATATTAACATGTTAACTTTCCTTCAAAAGCGTAATGCCCACAAACAATATCAATTACGTTACAACTATGGGTTAAATGTATAGTCATCACTTATTACTATAATACTCATGCTCCCCAAGGACATGTCAATTGCCAAATTTGATCCCATGCTCCATTGGGGACACGGGGACGGTTAGGAAACATCCCCACCCTGACCCCTGAATTTGCAGAAATTTTATAAAAAAAATCCAGGCACTTGAATTTTCAAAGTAAATGCTTCAGTACATTAGGAGACAGCTAGGTGTCCCCTTTGGCACAGGCATGTTTACAGTCAGTTTCTTTTCTAGTTTAGAAAAACAAGGACGGTGGGAGCCACAAGAACTCCCACCCCCCCTTGAACCAATCCTAAACCTCAAACACCTCCAATAACAACTAAAAACATACTCATTGACATTTTCCAATTTATGGAGAGAGACAGAGAGAGAGAATGGCAGTAAGAAGAATGCAAGACTTCTTTTCTAGTTTAGAAAAACAAGGACGGTGGGAGCCACAAGAACTCCCACCCCCCCTAAACCAACCCTAAACCTCAAACACCCCCAATAACAACTAAAAACATACTCATTGACATTTTCCAATTTATGGAGAGAGACAGAGAGAGAGAATGGCAGTAGGAAGAATGCAAGACTTCTTATTTTTTGAAAGTTGCCAACATTTAAAAAGGGTTTTTTTAATTTTTTTACTTTTTTGTTCTCTGAAAGTTGCCAACATTTAAAAAGGGTTTTTTTAATTTTTTTACTTTTTTGTTCTCTGTATAGTGTATTGAGTATGTTGTTATTGATGTTAAAGGTTGATGATCAAGGTCGTATAAATTTCAGAGGATTACTCCAAGTAATATAGAATTGGTTTGAGTTATCTGGTTGCCTGCTTGAGGTGCTTGAGAGCTGCTTAGTTGTTTGGTTGACCTACCTGGCTGTCTGGTTGAGCTACTTGGCCGTCTACTTGAGCCGGCTGGATGTTTGCTTGAGCTGTCTACTTGTCTACTTCACCTGCTGCCATGTCATGTCACCATTTAATATTAAAAGGGTCAAACATTATTTAATAGTGGTAGCTTCAGTTTTACAAGCGCAAATATAATTATGGCTCTATTGCATATATACTCCATATACTAATAAGTGCCTAGCGTTTCTATTTGGGAACGAACTCATTAATTCTATCACCTTTGCTTAGTGTGGCGGCATAAGACACCTACCGTATATGGTAATGGGGGGGGCTTATTCTTGGCAACGACGGCTTCAGAAATTCATTAATTCTTGGCGTTTTTTATTTGAGGCAAATTTATTTACTCAACCGTTTCTTCCTTTGTCAGCGCTATTCAAGTATATTATTTGACGTGTGTTTTCTTGGATGAGAAAGGAGTCGTTTTTATTCAAGGCAAGCTCTTCTATTAATTCAGCACTGACGTACTGACAGCTGTGTGTTACTGGATTAACACACGTATTTTGAAGAAGTGCTGCGTTAACGTTGAGGGCTGGGCGGAACCTTTACAGAGCCGGATATAATTTTGGAGATAAATAATATGATTGGTATCTATTATGTGAGTGTGAAGGGAGTATAAAACGACTATAGTAGGAGCTGTGCCTATTGAATTGGTGCTGTGAGTGAGTTATCTATTTACCATGGGCTCTCAAGACAAGGTGAAACCGTTAAATCTTCCTGGTCTGAGATTACTTTTCTTAGCGCAACTGTCGGAGTATTAACGTTGAAGTTTAAAAGGAGATGTTTCTATTTCTTGGTGTAATCATTAAAAAGTTTGGTAAGGCCGAACTGTGGGTGTGAGATATTTTTGGTTATGTGAGATATTTTCGATCATGGGTCGACATATTTTGAAGTGCTTCGTTACTGTTGAGGGCTGGGCGGAACCTTTACAGAGCCGGACATATTTTTGGAGACAAATAATATGATTGGTATCTATGATGTGAGTGTGAAGGGAGAGTATAAAACGACTATAGTAGGAGCTGTGCGTTTTGAATTGGTGCTGTGTGTGATTTATCTATTTACCATGGGCTCTCAAGAAAAGGTGAAACCGTTGAATCTTCCTGGGTCTGAGATTGTTTTTCTTAGCGCAACTGTCGGAGTATTAACGTTGAAGTTTAAAAGGAGATGTTTCTATTTCTTGGTGTAAACATTAAAATGTTTGGTGAGGCTGAACTAAGGGTGTGAGATATTTTGGTGATGCGCAGTCAATGGCAAAGGTTACAGAGTTATTATAAGAGTATACGTGAGGAAGATTTATGTGTGTTCCTAATTCTGTGTGTGAAATAATTATGGGTCTGGGATATATTATTTTGAGCTGAAGATTTAAGTGATAATTGTTTAAAGAGAACCAGTCAAGAAATTGTTTCAAGTTTTAGTGTATTTTTTAGATTGGTGCTCAAACTGAGGTTGGTGCCTCAGCTGACTGCTTGTTCTCAGTTGGTGCTTTGAGGAGAGTTGGTGCTGACTTTTGTAATCTGGGTTGGTGCCCATTTTGTTAATGAAAGCTATTGCATGCCTTGGTCTTTTACCTGTAAGGATTTTCCATGAGAAATTTGGAGCTTGCATCTTGATGGTTGCTATGATTATGTTATATTATTTTCACGCATTAAAGTTAAAAATCTGAAATACTGATTCACTGCCACCGCCTCTCAGTATTTCCCATGTGCTCTTCACTATATTTACACTTACAAATGTGTTTTCAAGTTTCAACAAAAAAATAGATAACTATAGTGAGAGTTAAGAGATCCAAATTCAACTAATAAGTCGTAGAAGTATTGCTAGGGGTTCTTCTAGGAGTTAGAGCATTGCATAGACTATGAGTTCAAATAGCCCATTTGAATGTCCTAAACTCCTCAACATCTATGTTTCGTGAAGTCTTGAGACAGGGGGACAAGTCTCGAGGATGGGGGAACAAGGAGCCGAGATTTTGGTATGGTGAGGAGTTGACAATGGAATGGTAGTTGGGTGGAGGATTAGGGGTGGGGTCAAAGAGCAGTACCCCTTGCAAGCATTTGGGAGTGGAGCTCTCAACAGGATCAGGGGGCAGACAAAAGGTCAAGGAGAAAAGCCCCCAACATCAAGCACAAGTTAAAACCCTTCAAAACCACACAACCCTTCATGGTACATGCCACTTTTGCAATTTTATCAGTTTACACCAAGTCCAGAGTGATTTAGAATGAGACATAGATTCCTATTTACAAAAAAATTGTGAGTGTTTGGTCTTTGGGTGGTGTCCATAGACCATCAAGGTTAGGGCCCGTTTGTTTGAGGGGTGGAATTGGAATTGAATGGGAATTGGCATTTCCGAATTCCCAAAATGTTCAATTCCCTGTTTGGTGGAAAAATTAAAAATTGGAATAGGGTTATGCGAATTCTAATTTTGGGTCATTTTGAGCATTCCACAATTCTTTCTCAGACCTGTTATTGGAATTGGAATTGAAAGTATTATTTTGGGAAGGAAAATTCATTCCCATTTTTGTTTTAATAATGTATATTATATTGCTATAAGGATGTATATATATATACATGTGTGTATATATACACACAAGCGTATATACACACATGTATATATACACATGTGTGTATATGTGTTTATATATACACAAATGTATGTATATATGTCTATATATGTGTATACACATATGTGTGTATATATGTATACATGTGTATATATATGTGTGTGTGTGTATATACACACATGTGTATGTGTATATATACAC
>MU228460.1:890937-905045 GCA_018584345.1 Thuja plicata | reverse complement strand
TGTGTATATATACACATGTGTATGCATATATATACATATGTGTATATATATACATGTGTATATACACATGTGTGTGTATACACACACGTGCATGTATATACACACATATGTGTGTATGTATATACACGTGTGTGTATATATGTGTATGTGTGTATATATACACATGTGTGTGTATATACACATACACGTGTGTGTGTGTGTGTATATGTGTATGTGTGCAAAAACAAAGTTCCAATTCCTATTCCAATTTTGTGGAACCAAACGCAGAATCTGCATCTTCTCAGTCATCTTCCAGGTGAACCAAACAGGACAGCCTAATTCTAGAATTCATTTTGAGAATAGCCCAATTGCCAGAATGGATTCAATTCTAGAATTGGCAATTCCAGCATGCACAAATTCCACGAAACAAACGGGCCCTTAGTGTTTGAGGCATGCAAATCATTAACACTCTTTGATATTTTTAAATACTGAATTTTTTTCATTTTCTTGCCATAAGAGACTTCTACAAATTCCAAGGATTGTTGAGATACTCCTAAGAGTCCCCTAGACATCTCAAGGACATCCCAAAGTCCCTAAGCCATACTCAAACCAAGTGGACATCCCAAAGCTGTCCCCAAATGCATGGTGTCAATGCTGGTACATTTGCCCCAAGTCTCCACATCTCAGAAACAGCCTTTCCCTAAAGACACGGGGATTTTTTATTTTTTTTTTGGGGAGGGGGCGGGGGGTAATCCCCATGGAACATGGAAATCTATGTAAAAGGCCAAGAGGGCATAAAGTATGGCTGCCATTTGTGCAACAAAAACTATAGTAGCAACTACACGACTTTATTCTAATTTTTTTTTGGGACATAAACGGACTAAAGATAAAAGTTTGTTAAAAAATAACCCTACCTAGGAAGGCCAATGTGACTAGGTTGCACATGGAAGGAGAGCCAAGAAATAAGAAATTTCTAATTATGACTATGCAATTTACCTACTCTTGGCGTAAAAGTCAGATCTCCCATATCTTTTATTAATTGTCAAAGGCATGTCTTGGTTTTTACCTTTTTCCAAGGCATTGCTTTTATGTGCCATTGCTTACCAAACCATAAATTTCAGGAGTCAATGTGGAAAGGGTTCCACTTCTGCCAAGGGAAACAAAATAACTAGTAATGTTGAAAGGTTGTCGAGACTTCCATTGCCAAATTTTTCTATGTCCCTGCCATAACATTTCATGTGGCAAATTCTCACAATTTTAAATAAATGTTTAGATATGTAATTATTGTTGGTCCCTCATTTGTCCCACCTAGAGAACATAAGCTACAAACCACTCTCCTTGATAGACAATATTGTAAGGTAAATGTGTTGATAAGGAAATAAGGCAAATGTGAATAAAGGATGGATACTCTATCATCACGGATGGGTGGACCAATATTAAATATCAACTGCTCATCAAATATCATTGTCGCATGTTCAGCTAGCTCCTATTTTCTAAGTGCTTTGATTGTGCAGAGAAGAAGAAAGCAAATTTTTTAAATTTAAATTTTGAAGGATGTCATAAGAAGAGGTTGGGGTCTTTAATGTTATACAAGTTAGTTGGCTTCATTGTGAAAGGTTCTTTACATGCACATTTTTTTGGACTCCATGTGTTCATGTGTTGAAAACAAAATAGATTGGGTGAAAGTAGTGTTGATAAAAGCTAGACATAGAGATGTTTATTTGAAACCATCACACCTCACTTGTTTAGCTCGGGATTTGTTTTATATTCATCAAGCTCGTGAAAACTAGCTATGCCAACTACTTCATTTTGTTTGAGAGAATGCTTGAGGCACAAAGGCCTCTACAATTAATGGTGCTTATTTGAGTGGGTACATGGCTAGAAGAGGGCACAGTTGAACAGAAAAGTGTGAAACAAAGATCCTTATGGATGATTGGTGGTCTCCAATGAACTAAGAAATTGTTGATTATATTACTAAACTTTATAAAGTTAATTTATTTATGTCTCTAACTCATAAATTATTTTCATTCTTTGTAATAGCATTCACTTTGTCATTTGTCTTAATCTTTTAAGAACTTCTATTTTTGTAATTTGTTTGCACTTGTAGATTATATTTTGTAAATTGTTTGCACTTGCAGATATGTTTGCTCCTTCGTCTCCCCTATTGTGCAAGTCAGAATATATGTTGATACAAATACTCCTAACATTAGAGAGAGATTTATGAGATGTTTATTTGATAGCATGCTTAGGCAAATGAAGCAAGTCGTTCATATAGCATGAAGCCTACTATGAGACTTTATGAACATATTAGGCCCATTCTAACATGGTAGTGAAACTATCATTTAACTATCATTTAACTA
Source organism: Thuja plicata (assembly GCA_018584345.1). NCBI lineage: Eukaryota > Viridiplantae > Streptophyta > Pinopsida > Cupressales > Cupressaceae > Thuja > Thuja plicata. The sequence goes on along the minus strand of MU228460.1, from coordinate 902,706 downwards.
AGGATGTGATATTATAAAGTATTCAGATGGATGGAGATGCCAACGTCTTTGGCACACACCCTTTCATTAGTTATGTTGGTACGACGGAAAACTTGTAAAATTAATCATATTAGGCAATTGTATAATTAATAATATTAGGCGATTAGTAGGCCTTAATTGGGAGTATGGTAACCCTCCATTATATAATTAGGAGGTGGTGTATATATAGGAGGTGAATATCATTGTAAGGATATGTTTCGAGTGTAATATTTTTGGGGGGATCTCTTAAAGATATAACATGGAGTAGCTTCTTTCATAAGGAGTATTGTAGTGTTAACTTACCTCAATGGTTATTTTATTCTTGCTTATATTGGAAACTAGGGCATCTGAGCCGACAAACACCTCTTAGAGTTGTGTGAGATTTCATTGCCATTGTTATATGTGAGAATCTTTCAATTGATATTAGAGTTATGAATTAGGCAGAGGTGAAGACAAAACCTTATTTTTTGAAAATTCGCTTATATCTTTCGAATGGCTGCAATTTTTTACAGAAGTTGGAGGATCATCAAAGTAAGCTATAGTCTAGAGACCAGGTTTCGTTCATCGATACTGAGTTATTGCCTTTTTATGATTTTTCATAAAATTCACTTTCGAAGGCCACAAATCATGAGATTTTTCTAATATTTTTACATTTCTGAAAGCTCGCCAAAATTCATTGGGTATCCAATTATTTGCATTTTCTTGAGGCCAATAATAGTATAAAATAATCTAATCTAAGTTAGGTGTGTGGTAGAAATTTAGATACCTTAGTTTCATCATGCCTCTCTAGTTTTGATAGAAGTGGAAATCCATTAAAATGGTGGTTTCAATTTAAATCAGCTAGTGATGAAATTATTTAATGAAAACTATATTTTTAAGTATACTTGCAAGGGTGAAGATAACAAACAGTTTGTGCCATTACATAAAAACATTTCTTCTTTTGATGAATTGGAAAAAAAATCCTTAAATAGATGGGCATGAAAAGAAATAATAGAAGAGGAACAAGGAGACTGATGAAGCGAAGATGAAGGATACAAGTATATCCACTTTTAGCTCCAAGGAAGGAAAATTCAATCCTTCAATTTCAGAGATTCATTCAAAAGGAAAATGCTATTATTTCTATAAAGTTATAAACGCTAGCTGCAAATATAACTTTATCAACATAGAATTAGCCAGGAAGCTACGCGTACAAACAAAGCACACCAAGGACAGTCAAATAGTCAGGAAGGACATACAATTTTTTTGAAGATCTCATTTAAAGATCTGAAGCTCCCTATGGATAAATATGTTTTGCATTATAACTTCCATCCTTTGGATATGGATGAGTTTGTTGTTATTCTTGGTTATCTTGGGTATAAATCTTTAAGAATAACAAAAGTCAACGTGCAAATGAAGTTCTTGAAAATTTGGTTTGCAAGGAGAAAATTAAATTACAAGATATTACACATAATTAAGTCCAAACAAAAGTCAAGGACTGACAAGTTAAAGAATTATTGCAGGTGGTACCCATAGATTTTAAAACGAACAAGAGGAGCAAGAGGTAAAGAAAAAAGAGAAGACAAGTAATTCTCTTCACAGGCCCATAAAACAAGTGGCAAAAATGGTGAACCAAAGAAGGTTATGGTAATAGCAAAAGGTGGAATATATACGCATCCACGTCATTATAAGAGGAAAGAATCATAGAGAAGTGATAATGCAAGGGATATAAGCCAATCACTATGGATCTACATGGAATCAAAGGAACAACTTTAGCCATGAGAGGTATCTGAAAAGTAATGTCTATTCATAGCAAAAAAGGACTTACTATGATATGGAATGGAACAAAAAGGATGCAACCAAATGTAGATCAAAGATGGGATGAAAGTACCATCAAGCTAAAACCAATGCAAAGATCAACTATGGATGGTGGGATGATTGGTCATGGCATCATATTTGTAAGACTTAAAACAATCATAATATTTGGAAAACATGTCAAGAAGATATGGCATATCATGTAGCTATTGATATGATATTATATCATATTCAGGTGGATGGAGATGCCAACATGTGGCACACATCCTTTTAGTTAATTACATTGGATCATGTGGACTTGTGTAATTAATTATACTAGATAATGAGTAGGACTTAATGGGGATTATAGGGCTCCTCAATTATGATATTAGGTGGTATATATATAGGAAGTGAATATCTTGGCAAGGATATGTGTTGAGTATGATTTTGTGTTTGGGATTTCCTAGAGATACAGCATTAAGTGGCTTCTTCTAAAAAGAGTATCGCACGATGTTATCCTACCTTGAGGGTTTATCCCATTTCTACATGCATTGGATATTAAGGCATCTTGGCCCACAAACATCTCTTTTGTTGTATGAAATCTATCTTTCACTTTGTCTTATTGCCATTATTATATGTGTCAATCTTATCACAGCCACCTTACTATGGCAGCCTATGCTCTAAATCCCAAATGATAGATAGCTAGGCCTAGGAGGATGCCTCCATCTCATGGTGAAGAAGTGAAAGAAGAGCTCACGAAGGCCCTTTCAAAAATGTATGTTGGTGAGGAGCCTAATATGCTGCACACACAATGGCTAGCCTTTGTCAATCTTTGTAGTCCAACTACATTAGCACTAGACTTAAGGATGCTTGCCACTCACCTCTTTTCCAAAAGTTGCTAGTTCCTTTGCTACAGAGAAAAATTAATTCACATATAGCCTCATTCAATCAATCAAGAGGACCAACCTTCTAGACAATCAAAGAAATCGGCGGTTGTGCATGGTACCTTATGGCTACAGAATTGACAAACTCTTGAGTGTCATCAAACTCCAACTACTCATTGGGATGTTGACCCCGAAGATGCTATACAAGTTGATCAGAGGCACCATAGGAAAAGGTTGGATTTCCATTGATGAGGCATCCCCTCATGGTGGCAGTGACTCAAACTCAAACTCCAATTTGTATGCAATGTTACCAAATGTTGATTAGCTACAGCTGCATATATTTTATGTTTTTTGTCATTTTATAGTTCAAACTCACAGCTTTTGAGCATTTTGTTTTGGTTTCTATGCAATATATATTGACAATGAAAGCAATTAAATTTTGTCAATTCAAATCTAATGATATGTATTACAGTTATATAATGCCTATGATTAATGCTTTGTCAATGTTACCATATGAATATTTGAAATTTTGTGATATTGCTATTAGATACAAATTGTGTGGTTTTCGAGTCAAATTCATTGACCCGTGTTTCATAAGTAATGGTTCACAAGAACCCATCTCTCATGAGAATGAATGTAACACTTAGCACTCATTGCATCTAGGTGATGCTCACAAAGATGAAGCATTGGGCCTTTCTAGAGTTCGCTCATCCCAGTACTACTCCAACTCAAGTGCGCCTACTTATTGAGTTTCCTCAAAGGTTAAGCCCACTTAGCTTGCTACCGCATTTGCAAAATATTTACGAACCATTCATTATGGAGCCCCTTTAGCTCATCAATCAATAAGTAGGAGATATTTTCAAAAACAGGTCAAGTTGTGATATTGCTAATAGGATTCAACTGTTTAATTTTCGAGTCAAACTCATTGACCCATGTTTCACGAGTAGTGGTTCACAAGAACCCATCTCTCATGAGAATGATTGTTTTATTTGAAATTTCCTTATTTTTAAATTTTCCTTTTTTTAATAGTCATCCCCTAAAAAATGACCTCCAAATCACCGTACCCTGAAAAAATGCCCCCATCTCTTATAATGATTAATACAGCTATATGTTCTTTAATAAATAAGAAACAAGGAAGTAGGTTGTGTTGAAATTAATAGGCATCTTAATTATCTATGTATTTGTCATGGTAGTAAGCAGGACCCAATTTTCCAGGACCCACTTTTCCATCAAATATTTTAATGGAAAATGACTGAGGATTGGGAAACTTAATCCCATTAAGTTTTCGAACAATTATGTCTATGCATCCACACTTAAACTATGAGACGAACCATTGTTTTATTGAACATGTCAAATAGCAAGTAATTATAATGTGTTTTCAGTCAAGACAGAATGCATATGTTAAACTAAACACTTAAACCAAAAATAATCTGCCCTAATTTGGGGCACACGGTACAAATCTACTTGGTCCTCCCTTTCACCCTGATGCAAGAAATTATGAATAAAACACACAATACAGTCCATTGATAATTACCGATCACTATTTTAATGGTGGTATATACCCATCCTATCTAAATATTGGGTGAGAATTATAGTGGAAAAGTTCATTGGTCCAAAGTCACACGGTTGCAACATTTGGTGTACGTAGATATCAGAAATATATAAAGCCAGAATCTGCTGATCCAGAAAATATCTTAGCTGGGAACTGTCGTTGGCATATATAACTTAAAATGTTGGGTTGTTAGTCAAAGAGAACCCCTGTAGTGAGAAAAACATTTGGGAATGGAAATTGGAAACTACCTATTTGAGAAGTGTTTCATTCTCCATGAAACTAAAAGTTCAGGAATAGTGGTAAGATGGATGAAATGGGCACCAATGTGGTTGAACAGTTATATTATCCTGTTGAAAAAGAATCCAACATTATGTACATTTCCAATAGAGCAATAGCTAGAAAAACATTGCTCTACTAATACATTCATACAAATACTCTGAGCAAAGAAAGGAGTAAAGAACCTCGACCCAAAAGCTGGTCCATATTTACAGATATACAACAGGGATACCCAGAAATGCAGTGTCATACTAGAACATGTTTCCTAGTTTGTCAAAGATCATGCAAATAGAGACCTCCCAAAAGGATACAAAAAAAGGAAAGGATAGACAACTAAGATTGCTCATTATGGGGGATAGATTTTACTTTGAACGCTGAATACAGCGTTGAAAAATTATTGGATACCCGAACCTTAGTTGTCCTCCTCGCACTTGTATAGGATACTCCAATATAATATATACATAGGTGTAGGGGATTTGTAGGGAGCATCATCTGTGTTTCCTCACAAAAAATGTGCAATATAATATAGCAATTTTTAACCTTTTCAATAAAATGTTTATATGGATGTTATTTGCTCATTCCTATCCTACAACATCAGCAGATGAAGTGCACAATGCAGATTATTTCACTGCCAACATATAATCCTTCTCCCTGCTGCTCTCTTTCAGTTTATAGTTTAGATAAATGACAGATTTTAATCCAATAGCATTTAGTTTATTGACTTTTATTTCCAAGAGTGTAAAGAACTTGGCATTGGCATTGCATGGTAGGCAAGCTGCTTCACAAAAGAAATTAAATTAATGAATAAATTAATAGAAGTGTAATGCAATCAGAAGAGCTAAAAACTTACCCTCACTGTGATGTAAGCAGCTGGAATGAGTCCAAAAAATGTTGCTAGGAAGAATATATGATATGGTATATCCACAATCGGTGATGCAACGTTGATAAATGTGTTTGGCAAAGTTGGTGTTATCCTGAGGAAAAGCATGTAATTCAATAAATTCTCCCTACGTTTGGCCACCTGCAACAGATATAGCTCAGTATCAAATCTGTGTATGAAACACAAATCCCAAAATTACAATGTGCATACAAACTAAAATTTTAATCTAAAGTCAAAAGTCAAGACAACATTACTGTGACCCTCTTAACAATAAACTAAAGACACTTGATATATATATATATATATATATATTGTCATGTACTGTGTCAAAAGGAGCACACATAATAAACTCCTCTATGAATTTTGTAAGAGAGGGGGTGTTGTTATACCTCAGCTCGAAAGAACCTCAACTTTTCTGGCCACAAAGACAGTGCAATAGGCCTACCAATCAGCTTTGACAGAAAATAACAGGATGAGGCACCAGCAGTGGCAGTGAAAAGAACTAGAGCAAGACCTTTTGTTGTTCCAAAAAGAGCTCCAGCCAGCAGGGACATAAATATTGTTCCAGGGATCATAAATGTCTGCATGAAAATGTATGTTGCACAGTATCCTAAGATAACCTGAGCTGTGTAATCTCTAGTATAGCTTGCAAGGTGATCTCTGTAAAGTCAAAATTGTAACAATCAATTGCCTGTTTTGTCTCCTAAAATAATGTCAGCTATTAAAAGATCAGGATAAATTCCCCTACAGTTATTTAATAAGTTTTAAAAGTAACATAAAAACAAAAGCAGTACAATTTAATATAGGAAATGTACACAAACATGAGAACATCTCAATTTTTTGTAATCAAGACAGGTGAGGCAGAGGAACCATTTATTTCTTCAATTTTCAGGATTATAACAATATCAGGTCCTATGGCCCTTCTTCTGAATTTAGGAAAGTATAACACAAATACCTTACATCCTTTGATGTGCATTACAAAGACATTACGGTTTTGAAAACTTTAAAATATTAATCTCAAATGCTCTATACAAATTATGAAACATGAAAACTACAAATCTAAACTAGTTTTAGAAAACGTCCTAAAGGCCATGGGAGCAAGTTACAGGATGAAAACTACAAGATAAGTTCAGAAGATACTGTTGATATAAAATGTGAAAATATTAAATATATCAAACAAAAGGGATCTTCAGCAGGAAACCTCACCAGAAAATCATTAAAACCAAAAGTGCCATAACACTGTCTAATAAAGATAGCGAAAAAATGCCAACACTACTCTAGCCTAAATCATAAAACTAGACAAAAAAATTAAAAATGCTACTTCAGAGGAAAAGCCTGAGCAAGCTGCATGTTTTTGAGTTAGCATATGATCACAGTTGAGTGCTTTAAGCCTATTGACCATTAACCAAGCACTAGCAAATCATTCTATTGCTATCTCTAGGTGGTACACGAAGAACATGATCACAGTTGCGAGCTTTATGCCTTGTTCATTATATGACCATTTCTAGGCATGAGACATTGTTGGCATAGTCAAGGTTAGGTTAACAGAAAAATTGAAAATCTACAGTAGGCAGATGTTGACCAGTATCTAACAACGACACTAAAAGGTTGACATTCCTGTCCCTTTCAGCCATATAGAAAGTACAAGAAGAAAGATAGTGGTGGTGTACTCTGTTGCATGTTAACAGATTACACATTAGTAGTGGTTAGCCTGAATGGACTACCAATAAAACCAAGAAGCCCCAGATTTAATCTGTTCACAAGCTATGGCACTCACCAATATGCAATAATAAATATTAATGTCCCCAATAGATGCCTGTAAGCATGAGAAGCAAGATGATTGAAGGTGACAGTTCAAGAAAGATGGAAAAATGTGAAACTTGACAGCATTAAGTCTATATCCAACCCTAATAGATTACTGATAAAGAACAGTTAGAATGAAAGGAGTACCTACAAAACCAAGAGGCCTCAGTATTAATAATAGTTTCTATGTGCTCTCATGCTATAGCACTTACCAACAATGTGATAATGAATATCACAGTCCAATGCACACATCTATAATATGAGAAAAATGAAGAGTATTGATACAAGAGCTCAAGATAAAAGAAAAAGGGCAGTGGTTTTGCATTCTGCACTTAGATGAAATGTTACAACATCAAGTCTGTACCCAATTCTAACAGATGCAGATTAAAAACAGTTAACCTTAATGGACTACCAAAAAAAGCAAGAAGCCCGTATTGAAATGATTGTTTCCATCTGCTCGCATGTTTTAGCACTCACCCATATACAATAATAAATGTGACTATCCTTGTCCCTTACAGACATCTATAAGCATGAGAAGGAAGTTGATCGAAGATGATAGTTCAAGAAAGATGAAAAATGTTGTGCTCTAGTTTGATAATAACATTAAGTCTCTTCTCAATCCTAATATATTACAGATTAATTACAGTTAGACTGAAAGGTGTACCAACGAAATCAAAGACCCTGGTATCTATAGTTGGTTTTTTATGCTTCCATACTGTAGCCCTCAACAACAAGCCCTTACAAATAGTCCCCCTTATTGACATCTATAATATGATAACAGCTATAATTAATAATTAACGATAAGAGTTCAAGAAAGATGAAAATAAACAGTGATATTGTATGCAATATTAAATCGAGGAAGCACCATCTAAGACAAGAGGCCCTGGGTTCAATGGTTCTTGCTATTTTCTACCATATATTTCTTTCATCTAAACCATCAAGCAAGGTATTATTTGGTTTTAGATGTTTTTGGTTTTCCTCAACTTCAATATTTCTAGAATGACCTTTTCATGTTAACATATTTATCATGTATCTTATAATGCTTTAGTTTCAAGATTTGTTTGCTTTGAACAAATAAGCTTGTTGGAAATGCAATGAGTTTGCCAAAAAGAAGGAACAGAAAACAGCCTTCATGAATATAGTGACATTTCATACTTAGCATGTTCGACTAGCTAAGCTTTTGATTGTTTTACTAATGTAATAAGTGCACAATTTACAGTGTCAGTCAATTTATGTGTAAATAATGAACTTTCTAATAGCATTTCCTTACGAATGTCTATCAATTAAGGTTTCCTTTCCACTTCCTATTATTATCTGATAGCTACAGATAATGTCTATTGATGGTATCACAGATTCAAGCGAAGACTAGATACATCTTCCTTCATGTGGCATCCAACTACTGAATGTCATAATTTAATGCTAACCTCTCAGAGGAGTCGATGCAAAGAGGTTTCCAATGTGTCAATACATTTCTTGAAACTTCTACACCATTTGTCAGGAAATAAAAATGTAAAAGAATTTTCATTGTACCAGACAAGTACCCAGCATGGCCACACATGGATGAGGGCATGTTCAACCATGTCAGATCATCTAGTATTTGGGGATTCCATTGACTGTGCAGTGTCAAAAATCAATGAAGGTGAGTGTAGAAAACGCTTTAAAGGAGGTTACAAAAATGGTACCATTAAGATCTGCCCCTAGCTGGAATAGTTATTGTAACAGACCAAATCCCTGCATAAGTTGCAGGTTGATCTCAATTCTCAAGAGATGTTCCTTTGGGGTCACGCGGTGGGAAAAACTGCTTCTCCATGAGTGCTGCAAGGAATGTTCCTTTGTGCTTCTAGAAGAACTAACACATACAGACTAATGTTAGAGCACAGGACAGTCTTGTCATAAAGTGGATGAGTAGATCTGCTTTGGGTAAGAACCAAGGTAACTACTGGTATTCAATCTTATTTACAAAACAATTCATCTAGGTGGTATTAGAGAAAACTCAATTCCATACAAATGTACGTCGTGAACTATTGCAAGCTTGGAAATAACTTGGAAACTGTATAGGGACTTTGATGGTCCCAAAAAAATTGTGAATTGACTAGAAAGCATGTGTTTTTGACATTTTCAAGGTACCACAGTTGTCTAAAGTCTGTACCTTGTTAAAATGAGTTCTTTCTTTATTCCAGCTTCTCACTAGAAGGGGAGGATTTCTATGAGTTTGTTGATGATCAGAATGCATGGGAAGAAAAATGGAGTAAGACTAGCTTTTGGCAAACCAGAATTCAAACTTTTGGTGAGCAAATTCAAGCGAGCTTTTGACCTCCAACCTCCACCAGGGAGACTTGTCTGTTTATAAAGCAGACCTAGCTGTAAAAAATTACAAGGATAGATGTTTTGAGGAAAAGGTGTCAATACTTAAAGGTTGTTACTGCATCAGAAAATGTTGAAGACTTTGTTTTCCTGCATCAGGAGAACACCAAGTGTGGCAATAAAGCAGCTCTGTTGTACTCCTGTGATTGCTGTGTATTATAAAGCAATATAAGATTACTTCTTTTTGGATAGGAAAAAAAAATCAAGCTTCTTACTACAATAATTTTAGTCAGAGAGTTAGAAAAAATCCACTTTATTACTGACACAGTTGGAAAAATATCTTAACAGAAAAATATATTATATTATCTTGGTCAAACACACTACTGTGAAAAGGAATATGGGCTATTAGAGAAGGCACTAAAGAAATCCAAATCTCATTAGGCCTTATGCAAACAAATATCCAAATTAAAACAGAAAGACCTCCAAAGTTTTCATACAAAAAAAGCGGAAAAAAACCAGTTTGAAGCAGATCAATAACATATTATTTGACCTGCGTTGATAGATCTGTCAATAGACTCCAGGAATGCTCACTCGTTTGAATTTCAAAGTTTAAACAGAAGCAGAAATTCCTAGGAAAAGTATGCTACAGTGCAGAAATTGAAACCTGGGAGACAAACCATATACATAACCCATGATCACCATGATATTCTTCTAAGTAAAGGTGCAGAAGCATGTCAGACCACATTCTGATCTTTTAGCAATACTTAACTAACATAAATGGTCCTTTTAAGAGTCACCAAGGGATATTCAATTATCATCAGAGTAGCCGAAAACTCCTCTGTCCCTTCTTGGATACATATCCAATACAGCACCCCCACCCAACCCCAAAGTGGGCCCTACTTCTATATAGGGTCATAGGTCACAATATTACTTCAGCAGAAGGGGAACGGCCCCTTAAAATAGTAGGGGCCTCCCCACCCGACCAACTTTAGCCCCCGCCACTATAGTTCCCTTTCCGGCAAACTCCCTCCCCCCCCTACCACGGCCTATTTGGCAGGGGAGTTGTGGGGGGGATATAGTTGAGGTAGATGCCTAAGTTGTTTGGTGGGAATTGAACAACTAGTTTTCTAGCTGGGGTTCGGCAGCAACCCCTGGAAGAGTTATGGCGGCAAACCCCAAGGTAGCAATAGCTATATTGTACCCATGTGTGCCCAAAACACCTTGACTTTCCAACCGTGCTGAATACTATGTGATTTGATTTCTTTAAAATATGACGTAAATCTTCCCAAGTTCAATTTAAAAAACTTCATTCATGCAAAACAAAATTTGAATTGGTATAGACAAAACCTACACCAAATTAGAAAGACAAATGATTATTTATTTTTCAGTGACCCATTTTTTTGGGTTATCTTCTAATGCAACTCTATTATTTTTGCATATTGTAAAGTCCTAAATTAACTTATAATTATTTATGTAGCATTTATGTGTCTATTGTATTTGAAGTGATGAAAATCTCCTCTAATAACTTAGAAAATTGTGTTAAATATGTGTATGTGTTTTTTATTAATGTTGTATCTAGCCATATCCATATTGAGGGTCTTACAAAATGGCCGTATCCATATTGGATACCGTATCTGTATTTGTATCTGTATCAATGTCCATGCAACTTTGATTATCATCTATGAAATGGCATGTCCACTAGAAATTCACTAACTCAAAGTTTCCTTAACACATGAAACACAAACAGGTGTGAAAGATGCATCGATTCCCAGGCAAGAAGAAATATCTCCATGATATTCCAATTAAATCATTAATGGTTCGTAGTGTAAGACTGACATCTCTACATGTAGACAATCATTTATTTATCATATGATCTAAAAATATCTATCCAAGACAATTGTAACTCCAAAATCACCATTAACATGCCTATTCAGGCTATTTCATTAATCCACCAGCATATAATCTCACCCTATACTGTACAATACATCTGCTATGGTGAACTTCCCACATGCTTACTGAGATATGAGGCAGGAATCAAAAACCAAAATAACGGTGCAGGTCACAATCAAAATGGAGATTTTCGAAGACTAGTTTCTAAATTTGCTGAAACAAGGAACTGTGGAAGTCAACAAGGATAAAGTTAAATATGGAAGGCATCGGCCCTTCAACAGAGCAGATAATGTTCCATACATGAAGGCTTATCTTGAATGCCAAAAGAAATATAATAAAAAATATCCACCTGAAACTTTGGAAAGATACCTAGATTTTCAGAGAGGTCCAAG
>MU228460.1:855310-877741 GCA_018584345.1 Thuja plicata | reverse complement strand
GCTTAAGATGTGAACTTATTTGATTTAAAATGAATGCATAGATGTTTTGTCTGTGTTAGTAGAGTTAATAGTCGATAAGCAAAATGTAAATTGAAGACAATTTTATTTCTATGATAGATATATTTGAACATACTTACACATCTTGGGACAAAACCTAATTTGGATAAAGTTTTATTGCATTTTGTGATAAATTTTATTAAAATTTGACTTGACTAGGAATGTATTTTGATTTGATTGTTGAGTTCATTCACTAGTTTGCCCATATCAAGTTCAAGTTATCAAGGATAAATCTTCTAACAAGGAATCATGTATGTTTGGGTTTAACCTTCTCTTTCGTCGCTAATTGACCTTTCTAGCTAAAGCTTTAACAATGATTTTATAAGAGGAGTTAAACAAGGACATCATTCAAAGAGTTTGCTTCATTTTTTCTTCCCAAAGGAGTTTAACCATATATTTTACCTTGTATTACTCATGTCAAAGGAGAGCTTTCTTTGATAATTTTATATTTTCCCTATGCTTGTTATTTTATATTTTGTTAGGATAATTTGCCTTATATTAATCATATTATTAGCTTTGGTAGTCGTTTTTCTTCATATTTTAAAGCATTTTATCAATATTAAAAAATAAAAGAGTTAATAATTGAGAGGTGTTCATTTTATTAAAGTTGGGTATAATTTTAGTTTTAGTTTTTTGATGTGGGCTATTCTTGCTTGGTAAGATTTGATTTTTTGCGGGTTCATTTAAAGCTATACAATTTTATCTATAGAGCTCATTTAGAACCATTTAACTTTGTGAATATCAAGGGCTCTTGATTTCTATTAGATAATTTGAAATAATTTAATATAAGAAACATAGAATATTGTTTATGTGTTGTAAGTGGATGCAAGCTTTGTGCTAGTTTTTCTTCTTTGTAATGGGTCAGTCCCCTTGCTTCGGCTGCAAGGGCTCTTGATTTCTATTAGATAATTTGAAATATTTAATATAAGAAACATAGAATATTGTGTGTTGTAATTGTTTATGTGTTGTAAGTGGATGCAAGGTTTGTACTAGTTTTTCTTCTTATTAATGGGTCAGTCCCCTCGCTTTGGTTGCTTTAATATCAAAAATATAGAATATTGTGTGTAAGACTTATTTGTTAAGTTTTGAGAGATATTTAGCTTTTGACGAGAGGTTTTGTTCTATCAAATTTGATAAAGGTTCAATTATAACCTAATTTCTTTAAAATGTTCATCTTCATACTTACGCATCTAAGATGTTTATTCCATTAAATTTGTTCAACACGCAATTGTAACTCCATCTTTTAAAAGAAATGTCAAGCATATTACTTCATTTACTTAAAAACATGATCAAAATTTATTGAAAATATAATCCTAAATCAATTAATAATATCGTATCTTTATACAAACTAAATTATAAATGAACTCTTTTATAAACCATTGAATTCTACCAATAAATAAACAAAGTTGTGTGTGAAATAGATTTTTTATTATCAATATATGTGGGGTCGAGATATCATATCTTTATACAAACTAAATTATAAATGAACTCTTTTATAAACCATTGAATTCTACCAATAAATAAACAAATTTGTGTGTGAACTAGATTTTGTATTATTAATATTTGTGGGGTCGAGAGTTGGACATGTGAAATGTGGGTAACAGTAGACGGCATGTTAATCTAAGAATATTCGAAGCTAAAACTTAGAGGTGCAGCCCATTCACAAAAATCTCCATTATAAAAATTAACGTTGTCCCCACTAAACCATATATTTTACCTTTCCACTTTCGACTTCTATAAATGATGAAAGCAATATTGATTTGGATGTTTTATTATTATTATTATTATTATTCTATAAATGATGAAAGCAATATTGATTTTGATGTTTTATTATTATTATTATTTTTATTATTATAAAAAAGATAACTAATGCGTTAAAATTAAGTTTAAAAGCATAATTAATGATGTGAAATCATAATTAAGGTGTTTCCGAGATCATTTTTATGTAGAAGTCAAAGTTTTAAGAAAATTGTTTCAAAATTGCAATGGTAAAAATCTCATATTGATTTCATTTTCTAGTTTGTTTCGGGCCATTCAAAATGTATTTTATTTAATAAATGTTTATTATTAAAATATATTTGCATTAAAATCAGTTTTTTTTGTTTTAGTTTTAATTTTTAATTTATTTTTATTTAAATTTGTAGATGTGATATTAATAAATTATTTTTTATTCATGAATGTTAATTTTAAATTTTTGAATTATAAAAAAATGTTATTGATTTTTTTTAATAGCCATTAAATTTAAATTTGTAGATGTAGTATTAATAAATCATTTTTCTCTTTTGTGAATGTTAATTTTAAATTTATAAATTATAAAAAAAAATGTTATTGAATTCTTCTTAATAGTCATTATGAGTTTAATTAACATGTATTTGTGTAATTTTATGTGTTATGTAGTTGTATCTAAGAATGCTCACGAGTCATTTTGAAATCATGGAGATATCAAAAAAAACTTATAAGATCACGATAGTATTATAATTGCATCAGCATCCAAGACATTGCATGCTTTTATGTTGTCTTTGATCTTGATTCATCCTTATTAAATTCACTTATCTAAGGACTTGATCAAAGGAGAATGAGCCCTTGTCTAATAATTTTTCAAGAGACATGTATGTAGTCAACAACCCATTTCAAACATAAATGCAACAACTGGCATGCAATATTATAATCATCAATTCTTTAGCAATTCAGTCTCACAATTTAAGGTCGCTAACATGCCCTAGGTCCACTTTTATTGTTACAAAGATTAGTTCCACAAGTGTAAATCTAGACTAGAGTGAAGTGGATTAGTTTTGTAGATTCAAAAGCATTTGTCTAAATAAGTGTCTATTTTCCTACAAATTGGCAAATCTAATTCTAATCTCCTCAACAATGTGTTCCTCCACTTGGATTCTAGCTAAGTATTGCATCTAGTTTATCTAAATTCTATAAATTCATTCTACATATATTGTTCCAATCCTAGCATCTTATCCTCTAGTTTTATTATTGTTTAATTCTTGTCTCTTCCATATTTATATGAGGTTTATTTTTATTCTCTTATTCTTTACGGTGAACTCTATATCTACATGAACTTGGGTTTTGACCTTAAGCTCTATCCTTTATTTAGGATTTCTAGTTGTGATTTTTTTAATTGCAAAAAAACATTTCTCGGATCTCATTAAGATTTGGATTGCCCTTTTCTTGTGTTCTATTAGTAGACCTTTAGGATTTTAGCTTTCTGTTATATAGTTTTGCTTTTATTTAAACCCTCAATGCTTCATTTGTTAACTTACCTCTAGACTTGATTGCTCATTATATTTTAATGTTATGTAAACCTTACTTTTCTTTTACATTACTTATCCTTTGGATTTGTGTGAGTTGTTTACATGTCAATATTTCATCCACGTCCTTGTTTTCCCTTGGGTAGAAACTCTTATTTGAAGTCTCAAATATCCAATTTGCTAAGAATGGTATTTTTAGATGGTCTTGGCTTATGGTCACATTTGTACAACCAATGATCTTGAGTAGCATGGACATGTACTCTACATAAAGGACAAAGTTATACTATATTAAGCAATCGTCTATTATCATAGGCTACACTAAATTATCGATTAGGGGTGCACACTTGAGATAATATATGTATTGTATGTACACTAGAAGAATTTTTGGGTTCCAAATATACTTTAATGAATTGAAGAAATCATTGGATAAAGACAAACATTACTTAAATGACAAATAACTAAAAAAAATAAACAATATTGCTAATATTCCTCTTACAAATCACAACTATAGGTAAATAAAAAAAATCAACTAGAAGTCTTATATATAATGTTAATTAATAGTTGCTACATGAATGTTTGACTTATCTTTTAATAACAACAAAAATGTACTAATATTAACAAATCAAATTACAGAGTAGCATCATACTTCAAGTGGACTAGCCCTTGGGTATGTGCACTCATTATGCCCTTACCTCAAATTAAGTAGGCAAAAGGATGAACTATTGGAAGAACTTAACTAAAAGATTAAAAAAATAGTCCAAATCATAATTATACAAACATAAAGGAGAGAAGATTTGATTATGGAGGTATATGAAGGTAGGTATGTAACAAAAGGGAATTAGCAATAATTGTTGGGACTCCAACTTTTTTTTTGTTTTTTTTTTAAGTTTTTCTTTTTTTTTTCAAAATTTATAATTCTAATAAATAAATAAAATTTTAGAATTATCATCTTTTTTAATAGATTCTCTATATTTAGCGGGAAATTCAACAACGTCACCAAATTCAGTAGTTTTTTTCAAAAATTAGATAACTTTTGAGATTTAATAAAGTTCTAAATTAGTTATTAATCTTTTATATTTGGCAGCATCTCCAAAGTCAATGACAATTTGGCTAAATTTAGTAGTGATGCAATGTTGAAACCATCATTTGCCTTTGGTTTTTCAACCCCTTCTCCAATCAAATTTTCATTTTGGTAGTCCAACTTCAAATGCCCATAACTTAGTCATCCTAAGGCCTTTTTCGAGCAATTGTTTTTTGATCTGGGGTAAAATTCTATGAATTTCATAGTGGTGTAGTTATTTTCTAATTTTGATGTTTGGGTTTTCCAAACTATTGAGTTTTTCATAGGTATTGTTGAGTAGTCCCCATTGTTGCAACTTTCAAGGCTTCGTTCAAGCTCATACAAACTCCTTTCCATGTGTATTTTTTTGGAAAGTGCATAATTTTTCTTCTACTTCTTAGTGGTGCTATCAATTTGCAGTCATTATGATTAGAAATTATACTTTCAAAACATGGCCTTATTTGGCTCTTTTGACACTACATAATTATGCAACATGGATTAAACTAATGGAAAAAGGGTCAACTCGTCACATTGATGGAACTATTCAAGAACCATCAAGTCTTGATCTAAAAAATGGAATGACTCTTTAAAATACTAATATGGCTCTTAGAACTTGACAAAATATGTATTATATTATCTTATCTTTCATATTGATAAGTGTAAACCAATTAAGGATTCTTGGAATAAACTTGCTCAGTTGTATGGTAAAGTTGATGAGATTAGGGATACAAAATTGATAATAATCTCACAAATTTAGATCCTAAGAATTTTGATACAATCCAAGACTATGTGGATAAGGAAAAAAAGTTAAGAGCACAACTCAAAGATTATGGGATTGATAAGAAGGATGTGTTAACTGAAATAATAAAAGCATATACATAAAATACATAACTCATAACACCATGATTTATTGTTGAAGAAACACTGGCCAAGGGAAAACCTCGGTGGTAATGGTACCCACAATATATGTACTAAGAGTACAATGTACCTTTTAGGAGAGGTAGCTCAGTTAGGAGCTGAATATTATATTTAGTACATGTCCTTGTTAAGAGACAGACCATGTTAGGAGTCTATAACCCTGTTAGAGGTGATACAATGGAGCTCACTGCTCTACAAGGACTCACTGTCCAGATTACAAAGAAAAAGTTTTGTAGTAGCTAAAATGAATTATAGTAGCATCTGCTTTGCCAAATCAATTCTAGTCAAAGCTCACAAAAATAATCACAAAATCTATGCTAATTCACCCATCATGCCATGATTCCTACACCTCATTCTTTTGTATTCCAAGATATATATACTCGATCAATTCTATTTCTTGGTCAGCTTACTATATCTTGACAAAACGTGTCTCCAATCTTATCCCACCCAATCATTCATCCACCAAGATAGGTGAGGACCTCTCATTTACTATAAATTAGATTAATAAAATAACTTATGTTATATCCCCAAACGTCACGTCCACACATATACCCTGTTTCTAATGTTTACTATACTCTCATGTCTTCACCAACCTGTAACTCTTTCCAGATGTAACCAAAATTCAAGAGACCGTAATATAAGTTGTAATACATCCCATATATCACATACCTAAGCTCGCATGTCATCACAATTAGTATCATGTTCTCGCTAATCAAAACGGCTCGACTGTAGACTGCAAAGTGACTTTGTACTTAGGCATTTTTCACTTAACTGATTATCCAAAACTTATCTCCATTCCAAGCGACCTTACCAGAGGTATGTATTTCCACTAATGACAACATATACACAACTATATACTTCACACTTGCCAACAATCTCCTCCTTTGACATTGATGACAACACTTATTGAAAAATGACTAAGTGTTCAATGCCAAACAAAAACTATACTCCCTCTAAGTACATACTCCCTTATTACCGCCTATACATATCTATACATATCATTTTTCAACTTATCACTCCCCCTTTGACATCAATGACAAAGGTAATATGGAAAAAATCTACATACAAAGCAAAATTGTACAACTCTCACCATGCAGTCAAACCAGGTGAAGTATATCCTTGAAGTTTATCTTTAGTGCTTGTAGGTCTGTCTCCCATGTCTTCTTTAGTGTCTCAGCAACCTAAATAATTCTACATAGTGTATATGATGATATCTTTGTAGTTGTCAAATCTATGGGGGTAATTCCAAGGTAGGACTACGGGGATGACACCAACTCTTCTAGCTCTTTCTCCATGATAGAGATTTTAGGGGTGATTAGACTTCTTAACTCAGAGAATCTCTTCTGCACACTCCCTTTATCTGTCTCCAAAATACTAATTTTATCTACAAACCTTGACACTTCCTTGTCAAAATCAGTGATCATCTATCCAGATGATTCACACTACTTCTCCATTTTATCAAGTAACTCTTCCTCTTTATGAATGACATCTACAATATTTTGCACATGTTGGAATAATGGAATGGTGTGTACTAAGAGGGGAGGGGTGAATCACTACCCTTAAAAATTTTTATCAATTAACCCTTAGTACTATGTTCTTGCATTACTGACCATTGATACTTTTATATATTATGCATGTAATATCAAAACATAAACTTAATTGCATGTAAACATTAATAGAAACATTCATGAAATGTAAGTAAATATGACACAAGAATTGGTAACGTAGAAAACTCCTATTAGAAGGTAAAAAGTGAGGTGGGGATGAAACCCACAAAGCTTCACTATCTGCAGAATGGAAGGTGTCGGTTAAGGCTACAAGTGTGATCACTTTTGATGATCTTACCCTGTTACGAGTAACATTTGAGACTTGTTAAGGTATACTCTGTTAAGATATTTAGCAACACTGTTAAGTGTGCACTTGGTTAAGAGATTTACAAAAATATTGTTAAGTCCACCTTCTTAAAGGATTTCTTCTATTTGCTACAATTGTTAGAGAGTAGTCAAAAATACTTGTTGAACTGATAGTATGAAATCATGAATTGTTGAATACAGATCCTTTAGTTCACAATCTATATGTATCATCTATAGTGATTGATTATTACCTTTGTTCTACTCGGTATCCTTGAATCTTGTTCTTCATAACTGAATTATGTCTTTTGTGTCCTTCTACATGAAACTCTCTATCTGATCCATAGGATGTCTATTGCGGCTGCAGTCATCATTGTTTGATTGAATTCTACATCTATTCATACAATGTATTGACCTATTTAGGTTTCACGATTTACAATAAAAACTCTAAGATCAAAGGTTTACAACTTGACCTTGATCTCATAGTTTGCATGTTTACAATCAGTTAGAATGATTAAAACAATTACATATGCCTTACTTATCCCTCAAGAAATGGTTTTAAAGATAAGCATTAAAGCTAAATATAAAACTCAAGTGTTTTATCTGACGTGTAACTCATATCCACATTTCTCAGAAATCAAACTATCTCTCGGTAGACTGGTGCTCAGGTTGCTCTGTAGTATTTGATCAGTGAAGTCTTTGAACTGTCTGTTGGTTTACTTTGTAAACTATATTGTCGGTTTACATTGTAAACTGTCTGGCAGTGAAGACTGGTTTCGGTGTTTACTTGCACTTAACATTTTCGGTGACCTCTGTGAACTGTTGTGTCGGGTTGCACTATAAACCTATCTTTCAGTGATCATGTTACCGATGGTTCAAAAATTGTTTCCTTTGTATACTAATGAAAAAATATGATCATCAATCTCCCCCTTTGGCATTAGTATCAAAAACCGATATGTGCAAAACTTAAATGTTCAGTATATACACCAAAATGTTTACTTTGTCAAAATGACTCCCCTATGTGCATGCCTCAGTGTAGTGTATGTACATGTTTCTTTCTTTGATACAATTTCCTTTATACATATATTTCCCCTTTTATCATTTCCCCCTTTTCATATCATTTCCCCCTTTAACATATCATTTCCCCCTTTTTTTTTGAAAATAATGACAAAGGTGTAATACTTACAACTTGTCAAAAATGTGGGAGTGGGATTTTTGAATGTCCTCCATTAGCTTCTCCCATTGTTATTTGAGGTGATCAAGGGTCATGAATTCCAAGGTGAGTCTGGCGTGCATGTCATATATGCTCTCTGTAACAGACATCTCTGGGGTGGCAATCAATGCTTTTTCCTAAGTCATACAACAGTGTGAGATTCGGGAGTAACATAGCCTGCAACTCGGTTACCTCGTCTCAGATTCTACTTTTTTTTTTTCAAGTTCAAGTCTCAACCTTTTTGCTTCTATAATCTTTTCATAATGCAATTTGAATGCATTTTCGTTGGTTGTGAGACTTTGTGCACTAGCCTTGAGATCTCCCTTAATTTTGGCTATCTTTTCACTATGCTCGGTAGTGAAAGTCTCTAATGTTCACAACTTTTGAATTAAGTTGACTGCTTCTAATAAGATTGATTCTATTGTAGTAACTGATTCAAAAAAATTTACCTTTTGTTCTGCTACTTCTTGGTTGATTTTCTCTGTAAGCTTGTATTGACACTTCTCCTTAGCATGTTCCTCAATTATCTTGTCTGCATCTACATTCTGTGATGTGATGGCATCGATGAGTGCTGCTAATTGATCAAGTATAGGTGCACTTTGATCAATTTTGGTGTTAGGTACAATCTGTAATAGTATTTCTTTGGTTGCATCCAGGACTTGGGAGTTCTTTTTCTCCTTCTTGAGCTTGTCTTGTATTGCATTTATTTTACAAAGCTATCCATACTTTGTAAGTGACTCATAATTCAGTGTTCTCGGATCACAATAAGGTATTTCTATAATCTCATCTAATGTGATTGGGTTTTTATTTTTCTTCTTCTTGGATATGGTGGTGGAAGTAGGGTTGTGTAGAAGTATAGCAAGTTCATGCTCTTTCTCTTGCTTCAGTGATTGTGTGGGAGGTGTGATGCCTTTTGTGTGCTTCTCGGTACTGACCTGTTGGTTGGTAGTGGATGTCTCCACATCAACCTTGTCTGATTCTACAGCCTTTTCACCTCCGGTGTTCTTATCAGTGGCATCACATGTTTTCTCCTCTCCACTTGCATCTTTATTCTCTTCTGTTGTATCCTCTTGCATCCCTTGATCATCACCTGTGTCCATCGGTGTGCTTGGATCAGGTTCAGGTGTCTTTTCCTTTGCCTTTGTAATGATATTGATAACTTGTATCAATAATGGTATGTCACCTGGTATATTTACCTGTGCTACATCTGTGGTATCCTTTTCCTTTTCCTTTTCCTGATCAGTGGCATCAGTTACATCTTCATCTTGATGACATTATTTTTCCATTAGTATACAAAAAACACTTTCGATAAGCATACACTAAAAGATAGGACAAAGAGCAAACCAAAAATACAGATACAAGAGATCACCGAAAACTACTAAGTACAAAGAAAATTGACGACACAATTTTGTGTATAACCTGAAATTGCAAATTCAAAAGGATAAAGAGGAACTCGAAAGTGGAACCCGGAAAGTAGGTCAAAGTGAAAATCAAAAGATCAGTGAAAGAGCAAACTGAGAGAATAGTTCAAGCAAGGAACCCGAAAGACAATCAACTGATTTTAGAGCATCACTGATCGTCAGAAACCAAAAGTCAGTTACAGCCCGCAAAAAGTGGATCTGACCTTCACATCAGATAAAACAGTCTTATTCTATTTATAGAATCTTGATTTGTTTTTAAAACCATTTATTTAGGGACAATAAACATGAATGTAAATGTTTTAATCAGTCTAACTGATTTAAAACACATAGACTAGGAGATCAAGGTAAAGTTGTAAACCTGATCTTAGAGTTAACATTGTTTTATGTGAAACTTAATGAAGTCAATCCACCTTATAAATAGATGATGCAATCATTCATTATACATGTGTGAATATAGAAGAGAGGATGAATAAATCCTACGAGCACATCTATGAATCATATTGAAAGTTTCAAGAACCAGAATAGCAAAAGGTAAATTTGGTTATTAGAACCAAGAACAGAGGCTACCAAGAATCACAGGTATTACTCAATCACATTAGGTGATATATCTTTATATGTAAACTTAAATGGATATGTAATCAACAATAGGAGATTGCATATACCAGGTCATATTGTAATTTGTTATCATTCTAACAAGTGAAGCAAAGTGTAAAAATCATTTCAAGGAAGGTGGATTTAACAGTCCAACTATAAATCTCTTATCCGAGTGCACACTCAACAGTGTTGCAAAATCTCTTGACAAAGTAGACTTTAACAGGTCTCCACAGATACTCTCAACCGGGTATATCATCAGAAGTGATCAAATTGTAAGCCTTAACCGACCCCTTCCAATCTGCAAATAGTGAATATTTTGTGGGTGCCATCCCCACTGTAGTTTTTACTTCCTAACAGAAGTTTTCTGCGATATCATATCTTGTGTTATGTGTCAATTACTTTCATGAATGTTCACATGTATGTTAAGTTTATGAATTGATATATCTTACATCAGATAATATAGATTAGATGGTTGGATAAATAATTGATTACACAAAGGTTAATTGATTAAAGTATACAAAAGTTTTAGAGGTACTGATTCACCCCTCCTCTCTCAGTACACACTTCCCATTAATTCCAACAATTGGTATCAGAGCTAAGTCTCTTGTTTGGAAAACTTAAAGGCTTAAGAGAAAAGATCACACAATGGAGAAGTACAGACTTGATAAAAGTATTGAGAATAAGAAGTTAGAAATTTAGATCTTCAATGAGCAGTATAAAGAAGCTAGAATCAATATGAGATGGTTGTTAGATGAAATAAATATTATGGCATCTCGATGTAATGAAATAGATTACCATGAGGAAGAGATACCAGATTTCTTTGTCTTCAGGATCAACTACAAGCAAAGCATCAGACACATCAGAAGAAAGCATCACAAGCCTAACTGAAATCAATCAACGTCTGGTTGGACAAGTGAAATCTCTACAAATTGGTCAAGAGACATAGATGTTGAGGATGATTGATGTCATGAACAGTGCTAGACAAGCTGAGCAAGAAAGAACACTAGCTATTGATGATAGAAGGAAGATTACAAAAAATCTACAAGAGAAAGAGTCTGAAATACAGAAACTTACAAAGCAACACCATGAGATCACAAATCAAATTATTCTTATGAGTCAAGAGGAAAATAGAATGAATGTTGAACTCATTGAAAGAATAGAAGCTATTAGTGAGCTAAGGGGTGAAAATGAAAAGTTGAAACATGAAATAAGAATTCAGCAGCGGCATAATGAAATTATCAAGAAAGCTGAAGAAAGCAATAAAAGAATGGATGATTTTCTTGAAGGACAATGAAGAGTCAACAACAACACTGGTCTAGGCTTTACCAAGAATGGAGAAACATCAAATCAAGCTAATCCAAAGAATGTCTATGCAAATACAAGACCAAGAAACCTGACATGCAATCACTGTGGAAAGCAAGGCCACACATCAAATGTCTGCAAAGGCAAAATGAAAGGTATTCCTAAATCCACATCTTCATTCATAGGATTTTGTTATAAATGTAACAAGAAAGGACATAAAGCATATGAATGTAAGTCTGAAATGATACAACCAAAGAAGGAAACCTACATGGACAAATATTGTCCTACATGCAAAATGAATGGGCACACAACTCTTGAATGTTGGAAAAAGAAAAGGCAAGCATGGAAGCCTAAAGGTCAAGAAACTCCCTATCAACCGAAAAGAGTTGGTAACCAGTATGTATGGGATTACAACACTTGGACAAATTGTACAACATGTGGAAGATTTGGTCACATTGTTTAAAATTCTATGAGACCGTGGACTAGAAAGTCTAGAGGCTGGACTAACCCCAGAATGACATGCTTACACTGTCATAAAGTTGGTCATCTCAAGAAAGACTGCATAGATTGAATGATAGAGAGCAACACATATCCCAATGGAAATACCATTGAAGACATCTGGAGTGCAAGAGAAAAAATATGGAGGAAAGCTTCAAATAATGATGAAGATGGACCAAGCAATGCAAATGGTGACACCCCATCCAATGGATATGGTGACATCAACACCCCCACCTAAGTAGAAAAAGTAAGTATGTAATTGCATTACACCAAGCTATCATTTTAAATTAGTTCCATAATATGTTGATAAAATGTCAAAATAGCATAAGTAAAGATGCATCAAGACATTACTTGTTAAAATTTGTTATAACTATTCTATCAAGCATACATACTGAAATCCATCAGTATATGCTCAAAGATGAAACTGCCTACACTTACCGAGAAGCGTCAGTTAACATGAGAAAGCAAAGTTGCTAGCGTAAACCAAGACTCAACTCGTCGGTAATCAAGCAAGTTGAAGAAGTTGTTTGCACACAACACCGAAACCCATCGGTAAAAGCAATGAGATAAACACCCGCCCCAAAATGCCACGTTATCACCGAAAGGAGAAGTTAAGTCTTAACCGAAGAACTCCATCTTTGCACACTGAGGAGTAGGTAAGCATTAATGACTCACTTTTAGGTCAAACAACTATAAAAAGGCGACAAAAGGGTCTCATTGTTCACCACGACCAGAGAAAAGCGACAAGAGCAAAAATCAAGCAAACAAAAAAATCATCACAAAGAAAATGCAACTCGACACAAAGCACTCCTAGCATATCATAAATCACTACTGGAGTAAACAGTAAGTTCTACAACAACTGACAACTTAATTTTACGCGTTTCTCAGAAAGCCCTAAATCTTAAAAATGGCCACGACTTTAAGAGCCACCAAATCAAAGAACATCAAGAAGGATGAGGTCAAACTCATCAAGAAATCAGCATGTGAGGAACCACACTACAAGATTTACCCTGAGGTTTCCTCACAACCCGACAATGTTGTAGCATTATCGCGAATACCAGCTAGGGTTTTGCTTGTCGAAGACGTGCGAGCTTACATCCACTGCAAGATTGTAGAAATAGGTGATTTGGAGGTAGAACAAGCTTACAAGAAGCTATGAAATGAAGATGGATCCTTAAAAGAAGAACACAAACACATATAGGTGAAAGGGCTCACTAATGCCCTAATGTTCCCGAAGGCATTCAAAACTGAGTGGATTCGGTTAGTACTGAGTCGAATTCACAATCACAAACTATGGTTGGATGAACCAAAGATGATAACTTGAGATGTTATCCATGCAGTCACCAATTACCCTGTAACCGAAAAGGTAAAAGCATTAAAGCACCCACCCAAGGCTTAGATTGAAAAGAACACAAGAGCCAAATGGGATGACAGAGGATTGAAGGTATCCACTATTACAAATTCTTTCAAGCCAACAGGATGAACATCATAGCATCTGGTGCAGTAGACATAGCATACAAGATTGTGAAGAAGGGAACTCAGTTGGATTTATATGAACGTCTATTGAACCAGTTAGAAGAGAATTTGAAGACTATAAGGAATGCAAAGACAAACACATATAAGTTTGGTTCACTTATCATGTGCATTTTCTTCTACTTTCAAGAAACATTTCCATCAGTAGGAGATGTCAAATGGGATACCACAAAACCGGTCACCATGTAAATCAGTGAATACATAACCTCACTGGGAGACAATTTTGAAACAGTCATGGATGAATACTTTACTGTGTTCAAGGACCGAATGCAGAAGAGGGTAAGGATCCCTGAGAAACTTATTGAGAAGTTCAAAGATGAAATATGTTTCATGGTTGATACAGACCACACTTATATCAAGCCTGATGTACCAAGGATAGTGTGGCTACAACCATTGGAATATGAGATAAATATTGATCAAGCATCCAAGGCAATTGATGCATTGATAAACGAACCATTAGATAAGAAACAACCTAAGTTTGGAACTTATGAGGAAGCCAAATCAAGAATCAAATCTAGCCTGGTTGTAAAGAAAATAGACAGGAAAAAGGACAAAATGGTCAAGAACCTTAAGAAAATATTGTCGGTTATATAGGAAAGAACAGAATAGGAAGAAGAAGATGAACAGGAGGAAGAGATCGAAGGACAGTTACCTATCGATGAAGCTGTAGAAAAGAATGAATCCGAGGCCACAGAGTCAGATTCACCATCCCCTCCACCAGCAAAGAAGCCAAGAACCACAACTTCTTCAAGAACAAGAAGCCAAACAACTAATGATTCAAGTCCTTCACCTTTGAAGAAAGGAAAAATTAGAACATACAAAAGGAAATCGGCCACACCGAAAGAGGGCCAAACAAAAGAATAAGGAAGCTCATCAGAACCAGAGAAGACATTGACGACACTAAACAAGATGAAGGTGTACAAGTAGAAAAGACTAAGGTTCCAGAAAGCATTGATGAGATATGTAATTCTATTGCAAATTCAAGATCTATCATAGATTCTAAGATTAGAAGATGGTTAAAACTGGATCCAGAAGATCAGAACAAAGTTGAAGATGCCATCATTGCAAAGATGTACAAGTTCAAATATGTACCAATTCAATTTGAAGGTAGTTTGGTACCAAAGGAATTCCTAAACAGACTATATGTCAGATGGTCATTTGCATTAAAGAATGAGAAGGAGATAAGGGAAAGAGTACTTGTTTCTCTTATGCCTCATGAATCCAAGAAAGAAGAAATTGATGAGATGATGGAGAACCATAAAAAGGAGTTCTCACCCAAGTTGAGAGACTACAAATTTCTTGAAGGGAGGCTTATAGAGCTTGAACAAGAAAGTCACAAGAAATGGAGTAAAATACTCGATAGACCTATTGAGGAAGCTAGCCCCGAGAAATACCTACAACAAAAAGTTGATAATAAGGCAACTCAAGAACAAATATTAATCAAAGATGCAAAAGATGACACGTCAGTTGAGTTAGACAAGGAAGAAGAAGACACAACCGACAACAAAAATATGGATGTTGCAGATGAGACATGACCAGACACATCCAAGGACAACATTATGGATAACACAATCATTGACATAACTGATGATCCAACAGAAGAAGTAAAGAAAGATGAATATGTCAATGTTATCAAGGACACAACCAACGAACAAGACACTGGAATTGATACTTCACAGGTGAACATACTAGGCAACATGCCAATATTGATACAAGCCATCAACATTCTACAAGAAAAAGACAAGTCACCTGAAAAAGATTCAAGCATTCCCAAGAATGCAGGGGAAGAAGGAAAGAAAGACAACACCAATGATCAAAAGGATATCAGAGACACTCACATTGTAACCGAAACTAACAAGGTTACAGCAGGAGAATCAAAACAAACAAATGGAGACACACCCGAGAAGGATGCATAGACAAAGACAAATGAAGTGCATAAGGACACCAATGAAGGAGAAAAACCCAAAGATGGAACTCCTAAGGAAACTGACAAAGTTGCTACCGATAATGTAAAGGTTAATGTGGAGACGTCTACAGGAAAATGACAAGCTGACACTGAAATAAAGCAGAAGAAAGAGGCAACACCACTAGTTACTTCATTAAGCACAATAGACAAAGCCGAGAAATTGGCAATGGTTCTACATTCAAGTGTAACCCAGAAGAAGAAGAAGAAGAAGAAATCCAAAAAGAGTAAGTTGGAAGTCACCTTAGATAAAATCATTGAGATCCCCAAATGTGACCCAACCACACTTGATTATGAAGCATTGAAAGAATATGGTGAAATATGCTAGAGGAAGGCATTACAAGAGAAGTTGAGGAAGTAGCACCGAGACTCCATGGTACTGGAAACAACAAGGGAAATCTTGCACCAAATTGTAATTGACATTGATGTTGATCAAAATAAACCCATACTTGATCAACTAGTCACTCTCACTGAAGCCATTACAATGCAGAACATTGATGCAAAGAAGGCAATTGAAGTGGAGCAGAAGTACCAACAGAAAATTATTGAGAACATCATCCAAGAAGTGGTAGTTAACAAGGTAAAGCTTTCAGAATTCATTACTGAATTGGATCCTATTATTTTTTAAGCTATTTCCTTGATTCAACAACTAAGCACACTGGAAAATTTCACTCAGGAGAATAGTGAAACATAAAAAAGTTAGATTATAATCTAGCTAATAGTGCTAAAAGCTTAACCAATGGAGACAATGCAATTACGTTTCATTATGAAAAGATTACTGAGATCAAAAGGTTAAGGCAAGAACTGTGGGAAGCAGGGACTCAATTCAGGGAAGAAGTCACTGAGCTCCAAGCTCAACTTCTACCAAATCTGAAACTACTTCAACAACATATTAGTTCAGCAAGGCAACTGATAGCAACCCCTGAGATGTTTGTAGCAAACAACATCTATGATATGTATTCCAAGATCACACTCGAGCACATGGCTCTAGAGAACTTGAAGGAACAATGGGAGAAGATGATGGAAGACATGAATTCTTCACACTCTCACATTTTTGATAAGCTATAAGGTATAGACCTTTGACCTTAATATCAAAAAAGGGGGAAAATAATATGTATATGAATTGTACAGATGGAAAATAATGATATACTGACATATACATAGGGGATTCATATGAATTATACAGATGGAAAATAATGATATACCAACATATACATAGGGGGAGTCATGAAATGACTAAGGATTATATATGTTGTACATACTTAACATTTTGTTAGTATTTTGCACATATAAGTTTTTGATACTAATGTCACAGGGGGATTTTGATGACATTAGTTTGCCATTAGTATACAAACAACACTTTCGATAAGTATACACCGAAAGACAAGACAAAGAAAAAACTGAAAATGCAGATACAAGAGATCACCGAAAACTGCTAAGTACAAAGAAAACTGACGACACAATTTTGTGTGTAACCCGAAATTGCAAAGTGGAAAGGATAAAGAGGAACTCGAAAGTGGAACCTGACAAACAAGTCAAAGTGCAAATTGAAAGATTAGTCAAAGAGAAAACCGAGAGAACAGTTCAAGCAAGGAACCTGAAAGATAGTCAACTGATTTCAGAGCATCATCGACCGTCAGAAGCTGAAAGTTAGTTGCAACCCGCAAAAAGTGGATCTAACCTCCACGTCAGATAAAAATAGTCTTATTCTATTTATAGAATCTTGATTTGTTTTTAAAACCATTTCTTTAGGGACAAAAAACATGAATGTAAGTGCTTTAATTAGTCTAACTGATTTAAAACACATAGACTAGGAGATCAAGGTAAATTTGTAAACTTGATCTTAGAGTTAACATTGTTTTACGTGAAACTTAATGAAGTCAATCCGTCTTATAAATAGATGATGCAATCATTCATTATACATGTGTGAATATAGAAGAGAGGATGAATCAAGCCTACGAGCACATCTATGGATTAGATTGAAAGTTTCAAGAACCATAAAAAACAAAAGGTGAATTTGGTTATCAGAACCAAGAACAGGGGCTACCAAGAATCAGAGGTATTACGCAATCACAATAGGTGATATATCTTTATATGTAAACTTAAATGGATATGTAATCAGCAATAGGAGATTGCATATACCAAGTCAAATTGTAATTTACTATCATTCTAACAAGTGAAGCAAAGTGTAAAAATCCTTTCAAGGAAGGTGGATTTAATAGTCCAACTATAAATCTCTTAACCGAGTGCACACTCAACAATGTTGCAAAATATCTTAACAGAGTATAGTTTAACAGGTCTCCACAGATAATCTTAACCAAGTAGATCATCAGAAGTGATCAAATTATAAGCCTTAACTGACCCCTTCCAATCTACAGATAGTGAAGATTTTGTGGGTGCCATCCCCACCG
Source organism: Thuja plicata (assembly GCA_018584345.1). NCBI lineage: Eukaryota > Viridiplantae > Streptophyta > Pinopsida > Cupressales > Cupressaceae > Thuja > Thuja plicata. The sequence continues at coordinate 859,661 of MU228460.1, read as the reverse complement.
CAGTTTTTACTTCTTAACAGAAGTTTTATGTGATATCATATCTTGTGTTATATGTCAATTACTTTCATGAATGTTTCTATGAATGTTCACATGTATGTTAAGTTTATGAATTGATATATCTTACATTAAGATAGTATAGATCAGATGGTTGGATAAACAATTGATTACACAAAGGTTAATTGATCAAAGGATACAAAAGTTTTAGAGGTACTGATTCACCCCTCCCCTCTCAGTACACACTTCCCATTAATTCCAACACATCTTTCTCGAGCTCATCATCAGAATAAATAAGTGTTATATCTTTTATGATGACCTCTATTGAATCCCCTAATGATTGAAGTATCTGAGGTACATCGTCCATGACCTTGCTTGCCTATATTGTCACTCAATTGGATTGGTGTCCTCAATGTCATCTATGAAGATGTGATTTGGGCTCAGTGTGACCTTTTTCTCTTCATTGTGAGGGGTCTCGGTAAGAGCTAATACCTGCTCGGGGCTTGAATCCTTCTTAGGTGGATTGAATATTTCATTCCAAGTTTCATCACATTCTTTATCAAGCTATATTAATCTACCCTCTAGTACCTTGTATGCTCTTAGTTTCGCTGAAATTTTCTTTTAACACTTCTTCATCATTTCATCAATTTCTTCAACTTTGGACTCGGGTGGCATAATTGTGACTAGGGATCTTTCCCTCATCTATTTTTTTGTATGCAGTGCATAAGTCCACCTTGCAAACTTTTTGTCATTTAGTTCTTGTGGCATCATCTTATTAAATTGTACAAGTACATATTTGAATGCAATCATTGCCTGAATGAAGGCTTCTTCTATCTTCTTCTAATCCTTGGGTTTGAGAGTTAGCCATTGTCTTATCTTAGCATTTGATATGCTACCTGTCTTGACGATTGATGCAACAATCTCAACAATTATCTTAGGAACTTTATTCTTTTTAGGTTGGAGTGCTTGTTCACTCTCATCCTGTGCAGTGGCATCCTTGTCCTCTTTACCTTGAATATATCTTCTTCTTTGTCTCGATGCCTATTTCCCAGTTCGAGGCTTCCTTTTATAAGTCCTCACTATTCCTTTCTTAATCAGTGGTGAGTTTGCATCTTTTGTAGTCTGACTCCTAGTTCTTGATGCATCAGTTGTATGCTTGAGAACGCTTGGACATCCTTGACTAGAAAAATCCTAGGTGGTATGCTTGAGAACGCTCGTTGGTCATTGGGTTGTGAAGCAACCTCAGGGTAAAATTTGTAATTGGGCTCTTCACAGGCAGATTTCTTGATTAGGTTGACCTTCTTGTCCTTGGCATTCTTGATCTTGGTGACTCGCGATGTAGTTTCCATATTTATGTGAAATTAGGGCTTTCTCTGTAAATGATCTATTTTCTCAGTGAGTCTTAGATAATCACTTGATTATAGTTGTAGATGCTGGGAATATGTCGGAGTAGCTGTGAATGTGCTTGTGAATCTTTCTGCAATCTGGTAGCTTTTGGTCGCTCTACTCTTCGCTCTTAAATGCTTGGTGAGAGAATGAGCTTTCTGTCACCCTTTTATAGATGATGCCCTAAGTGGTGCAATAAATGCTTTACCTACTTCTTGGTGGTCGAAGACGAAGTTGCTTGGTCATCATGCAAACTTTTTAGCTCAGTGAGTATACACTGCTTCGGGGTAAGTGATAACTCAGTTGCACTTTTCACATGTTCACCGACGATGCTTGGTATGTAGCGAAGACTTAATTGTCTTTTACATGATTACCAACGATGCTTGGTTTACACTAACAACTTGGCTTTTATATGTACACCGACGATCCTCGATATGTATTGACCGACGAGATTGGATTCACAAAATCATAACAAGTAATACCATAGTGCATCTCCATTCATGCTAATTTGGAATATTATCAATGTATATTGGAACTGATATAAAATGTAGCTTTTTATAGTGCATTTCCATACTTACTTGTTTTTCTTAGGTGGGGGTGGTGATATCACCAGATCCATCGGATGAGGTTTCACCAACTATAGTGCTCAGTCCAACATTTTCATGGTGTGTAGCTTTCCTCCACATTTTTTTTCTCATTCTCCTGACATCTTCAATGGTGTTTCCATTAGCAAAAGTGCTTGACTCTGTCACTCAGACTTTGCAGTCCCTGCTTAGATGTCCAACCTTCTGATAGTGTAAACATTCCATTCTAGATTTAGTCCAATTCCTTGACCTTTGTATCCATTTACTCATGTCATTTTTAGCTATGTGTCCATATCTACCACATGCTGTGCAATTTACCCATGAGTTGTAATCCCAAACATATGAGTTATCGATGCTTCTCGGATGATATGCATTTTCTTGTTCTTTTGGCTTCCATGCTTGCTTTTTCTTTTTCCTGCATTCAAGAGATGTGTAGCCATGCATTTTTCAAGTAGAACAATATTTTTCCATGTAGGATTCCTTCTTTGGTTGTTTCACCTTAGATTTGCATTCATGTGCTTTATGTCCATGCTTGCTTTTTTTTCCCCTGCATTCAAGAGATGTGTAGCCATGCATTTTGCAAGTGGAACAATATTTTTCCATGTAGGATTTCTTCTTTGGTTGTTTCACCTTATATATGCATTCATGTGCTTTATGTCCATGCTTGTTACAGTTATGACAATTTCCTATGAATGTAGAACTAAATTTAGGAATAACTCTAGCTTTGGTCCTGCAAACATTAGATGTGTGGCCTGGTTTTACATAGTGATTGCCTGATTTCTTCCTTGCTCTTGGATTTGTGTAGACATCTTTTTTATCAGATTGATTTGATGATTCTCCATGATTGGTTTACCCTAAACTGGTATTGTTGTTGACTCTTCTTTGTCCATTCATAAAATCATCCATTATTTTTGTACTTTCTTCAACTGCATTGATCATCTCATTGTGTTGTTGTTGAATCCTTGCTTCATGCTTTAGTTTCTCATTTTCTTCTCTTAGCTCACCAATAGCTTCCAATTTTCCATTGAGTTCTACGTTGACTTGGTTGGCCTCATGACTCATAATAACTATCTGATTGGTGATCTCAATGCGACGTTCAGTAAGTCTTTGTATCTCTGATTCTTTCTCTTGTAGCTTTTCAATGATCTTCCTCTTGTCATCAATAGCTAATGTTCTTTCTTGTTCAGGTTGTCTAGCATTATTCATAACATCAATCATCCTTACCATCTATATCTCTTGACTGATTTGCAGTATCTTTACTTTCTCTGTCAGATGTTGATTGATTTCATTTAGACTTGTTATGCTTCCTTCTGATGTGTCAAATGTATTGCTAGATGTAGATCCCGATGACTCAAACAAATCAGGTATCTCTTCTTCATGATAGTTAGTTTCATTGTAGCAAGATGCCATAACTTTTCTTTCATCTAGTAGCTCTCTCATCTTGATTCTAGATTCTTTGTATTTCTCATAGAAGATCTATATATGTAACTTCTGATTCTCAATATTCTTGTCAAACTTGAACCTTTACATTGTATGATCTTTTCTCTCAAGTGATTTAAAATTTTCCAAATAAGAGATCTATCTTTGATACCAATTGTTGGAACAATGGAATGGTGTGTATTGAGAGGGGAGGGGCGAATCAATACCCTTAAAACTTATTATCAATTAACCCTTAGTACTTTGTTCTTGCATTACTGACCATTGATGCTTTTATATCTTATGCATGTAATATAAAAACATAAACTTAATTACATATAAAAATTCATGAAATGTAAGTACACATGACACAAGATTGGTAACACATAAAACCCCTATTAGAAGGTAAAAACTTTGGTGGGGATGAAACCCACAAAGCTTCACTATTTGCAGAATGGAAGGTGTCGGTTAAGGCTACAAGTGTGATCACTTCTGATGATCTTACCCTGTTAGGAGTAACATTTGAGACTTGTTAAGGTCTACTATGTTAAGTGATTTAGCAACACTGTTAAGTGCACACTCGGTTAAGAGATTTACAAAAAGACTATTAAGTCCACCTTCTTAAATGATTTCTTCTATTTGCTAAAATTGTTAGAGAGTAGTCAAAAATACTTGTTGTCTTGATAGTATGCAACCATTAATTGTTGAATACAAATAATTTTAGTTCACAATGTATATGTATCACCTATAGTGATTGATTATTACCTCTATTCTGCTCGGTAGCCTTGAATCTTGTTCTTCATAACTGAATTTTGTCTTCTCTATCCTTCTGCATGAAACTCTATGTTGTTGGAAATATTCAGGATTAACCAAGTTACTGAGAGGGGAGGGGTGAATCAGTAACACTTAAAACTTTAAAACATTTCTGCACTTTTATATTCTTTAGCCATTCATTCATCTAATCTACTGCA
>MU228460.1:824975-848223 GCA_018584345.1 Thuja plicata | reverse complement strand
TTATCTTCAACTGATGACTCGGTGACTACCGTCTGCTCGGTAACTGCTATTTTTCTCATATGCTCGGTGACTGCCTTACTGCTCGGTTTGAACTGTTTGATCGGTGAGCTTTACTGAATGCTCGGTATAGGCTGTGGGCTGAGTGATGAGCTCGGTAAGCATTCAAAACCGAATAAGTGTTTTCACTAAGTGCATTCACTGATGCCAAATGTATCATTATTCCAACAATCTGTTATGTCTGATCCATAGGATGTCTTCTGCAGCTACAATCATCATTGTCTACTTGAATTCTACATCTATTATACAATGTATTTACCTATTTAGGTTTCACGCTTTACAAAAAAAACTCTAAGATCAAAGGTTTACAACTTGACCTTGATCTCCTAGTTTGCATGTTTACAATTTGTTAGACTGATTAAAACAATTACGTATGCTTTAATTGTCCCTCAAGAAATGGTTTTAAAGATAATCATTAAAGTTAAATATAAAACTCAAGTGTTTTATCTGACGTGTAACTTAGATGCACATTTCTCGGAAATAAAATTGTCTCTCGGTAGACTGGTGCTTGGGTTGCTCTGTAGTATTTTCTTGGTGAAGTCTTTGAATTGTTTGTCGATTTACTTTGTAAACTGTGTTGTCAGTTTACACTGTAAATTGTCTTTCGGTGAAGACTAGTTTCAGTGTTTACTTGCACTTAACATTTTTGGTGACCTCTTTGAACTATTGTGTCGGGTTGCACTATAAAACTGTATTTTGGTGATCATGTTATCGACGGTTCAAAAACTATTTCCTTTATATACTAATGATAAAATATGATCATCAACACATGCCTAAATGAATTTACACAATAACCATACACCTTTCTACATTGACTAATGCAAGCTTTGATTTCATGTATGGTGCTCTCCAAAATTTTAGTGTCCCAAGTGATGGATAGGCATACTTATAATAGCTTCTTCTTCATGTGCTCCTTCTCCACCTTTTCTGTTGTGACCTTCTCCAAAGATGTGAAATGAGAACGAATTCATCTAAGATTTTGTCCAAGTTGTATGTAGTATCATTTCCTTGTAATGTGAAAGGTAAAGGTAGTATTTTATTCACTGTAACAATGGCCCATCCTAATAATTTGCCTTCTTTTTAGTCACCTATTTAGACATTTCCTTTACTTTAGAGAAGGCCATCAGTGATAACTTCATTAGGTCATCTTCATCTATCTCATCCACATTAGTCATCATTGGCTTCTTATTACTTGCCAACAATGGTTTTCTAGGAGGTGTAAGCACAATATGTTCAAGAATTTTCATCTGACCTTCCACCTTATTAATTTCTCAAGTCTCAATAGGTTCAGCCTTAACCTCTTTCATCTCTTCTACCTCTATTCCATATTTCATTTCTGTGACCTTATCTGATTCCTTGTTCTATTCTCCTTGATCTACAAACTATGTATCTATAACCAATGCATCAGGTGTAGTCTATAAGAATGGATCCTTTTCCTGTAAGGTAGCATCAAGTGTGATGCTCACACCCTCAACAAAGAAATCAGGTTCTTGCATAGTACTGAATAACTGATCAATACTTTTAACTTCCTTGGTATATTCTTCTTCTGGTCTACTGATCTAGATAATTCACCAAAATTTATGTCTTTAGGTTTAGTTACCTTAGGAGCCTTGGATTTCTGAAGACCTTCTTCCAGTAGTATCTTATCAATGATTTTTGTGTATCCTCTTCAACTTCTTCATACTTCCTTTCCATTATCTTGATCGATTTGGTTTTCGACCCTTCTTCAGAATTCTATCAATCTCTTTACAAGAAATGACTGGATGCATATTTTCTATTGTTTTCACCCAGATCTTATTATCTTCCTCTAAGGATCCCTTATTCCTAATCTCTAGTCTATTAAATAAATCCTAAGGAATACTTCTCTCAAGATCAATCAAATTCTTTTTAAAAGCTAACATATGGTTTATAATAATATCTTCTATTTCAGTCCTATCTTTCTCACCATATCTCTCATAGTACTTAGGAAACTAGTTCATCTTGACCTACTCTACTATCCTCTTTGTCAAATATTTCAAATTAGGTTTCCATAGTTGTCTCTCAGCAGGCTTCTCTTGTGTTATCTTGTTTGGAACAAGTTCAGTAGCCTTTTCAGTCTTCTTCTCCTGTTCTTTTTCTTCCTTCTTTTTCTTATTCGTAGGTGATTCCTCCAAGGTCTTTTTCTTTGTACCAGGTCCAGAGCTTATCATATTAGGTCTATAGGACCTTGTTTTCCTCACAGGTGTCTCCTCTTCCTTCTTATCAGTCTTCATTTTTGTAGACCTCTGCGATGTTCTCCTAGAAGGGGTGGGAGTTTGATCATGCACTTCTACCATTTCCAGAGGTGAATCTGATGTGTCCACTACTTTTGTTGATCGTATGGGTGCAAGTTCTAAGCTCACCAATCCAGAAGACATCTTTGCACCCTTTTTCCTCGTCCCTGCCATCTATTCTTTAGATATGCCTTCTCTTTCTATAATTTTGTCCAATATTTTCTCTATTTTCCTTTTCCTTTCTCTCTTAGTCAACTCTTCTCTTACCTTTACATATTTCTTTTTATAAGTTCCCCATCTTTCTTTATTTGGATCCTTCTCATATGCTAAGATGTGTTCAATATGAGGGATAATAATTTGAGATTTTGCCTCATATCTCATGGGTGTACACCACTACACTCTAGGTTCTACTACCTCTAAACATGTACAATATATTTCCACCATGAAGAAAATAGTTTCCTTATACTTCTCCAGTATCGCCTTAGGTATCCTTGTCCTTTTTTTCATCTCTCTTTGAAAACCATTAAACAAACCAAATAGTTTACAGTCAATATTATTCTTTTCCTTCATCCTATAGTACCTACTAATCTGAGTAGCAGTAGGCTCATCTGCATTTCATGAATGCATGCCAGGAAATCCATTTGTTATGTGGAAGAAAAGGTGCAATACCAAATATCCAAACCTGAAGGTGTTTCATTTATCATGTTTAATTCTCCTCAAATTCTCCAATAATTATAGTCTCATAATTTCACAAACATCATAATGTTCATTCTCAACAACCATCTTATAAGCCATGTGAATAATACTTGCTGATACAGAGTTTACCTTGCTCCTATAGTGCATTTTTTTACCAATAATCATGAATATTAGCCTCACATCCTTTTGCCTAATGTCTGTGATCTTCATTGAACGCTTGTCACACTTATATTATGTTAGCGTTTCAACCTCCTTCATATTCTTCGTCGTTGAAGGGATTTTGCCTACATTATCAAGCCTAGTCATCAAATGAATTAACTCCTTGGTGATCTTCACAGGTTGTCTCCAACCAAAAATAATTGGTCATGTATCCTACTCAGCACAATTTTGATCCATTCGTGTTCGTCGAATTCGTGAAATTTAGTCATCTATAGAAGGTTTAGGTTTTGTAATTTTTCAAAACTAGGTTTTAGTGACCCATCATTATTCAACATATCTGCTAACTCTTTGTGAATATCAACATCTCCAATTCTCCAATTTAAGGTAAATATAGGCCCAAATGTCTTTTACATGTAATACTTTGTGTGGGGTTTGAGAAAATGCACCCTCAAGGTCGTCTTCAATAGATTTGAATGGATGTTTTTTGAACTTATACTTGGTTATCTCCTTTAAATTAAAAAATTGAGGTACATCCATTGTCTAATAACTGCAAATACTAAAAATTTAGCTCGCAAACAAATCTAAATACCTCTTTTCGCCATACTAGGGTTTCAGATCACATGACCACATAAACTACTCAAACTACTCCAAGATCACTCTCTACTTTTCTCAAACTTGCTCAAATGATGATAAAAATGACTAAGTGATCCTACGTATAGCTCACAAGATACTTCTAACGCATTTCCCAATGTACTAAAAATTTGTAATAAGGTTACTCAACCGTGAAATTACCAATGATCGTACTTTGTAATTTTTCAGATCCCGCGAACATGGATTTAAATCCTGCACATATCTATATAACTGTAGCTAACCTCACATCTTATTATTTTGTAAATCAAGGGATGGATAATAGAGTGATTAAGTTCTTTATTTCTCCCCTAAGGTCATGCTTGGCCATTTATGTTGATGCTAGCAGTAGGCAAAGATCCACTGGCATCTACTGACTCTCCCTAATCCTTAGATTCACTTTGATTCTTCCCCTTCCATACTTTATCATTATCCTTGCTTCCTTCTTTTACAAAAAGGAAATTGTACTCATCCATGTAGTCTTCCAAGCTCTTGCCAATATCACCAATATTTTTCTTTGTGACTATAGGTGGTCTTCTGTTGTTAACATGTCCATTATACTTGCAATAATTTTCTATGTGTCCTTGATTGTTTCATTTGAAGCATGTAACAACTGGTCTATTCTGATTAATGTGCAATCTACAATTTCTTGCAATATGACCAATTGTTTTGCACTTGTAACATGTGACCTTAGTAGACGTAGCATTGACGTTTCCACTTTTATCTCTGACATAATCTTGTTTATTCCATGTATTATCTAGTATCATGTAATCATTCTTCTTATGCCCATATGCCCAATAATTGAAGCAATAACCAGAAAATAGTTTGAAAGAGTTGTTACCTTTGCAATCCTTCTTCATGTAACCAATTTTATTGCATCCAAAGCATCTTCCCTTGAAATGTTTGATCTACTCTTTAAGTTCCTCTTTCTGATTAGGTTCTTGTTCTGCTTTGCCTTCTTTTTTCTTCTTCTTGAGATTTAGAGCATTCGACTTCATTGAATCCAACTCCAGTTTTGTCACCTTCAGGATTTTGTCTTCCCAATTAATCATAAATTATGTTAATGCTTGCATGAATTTTCTCAATGTGATTCTTTCCTCTACAAGTTCTCTCTTAATAACGCATTTGTACTTCTCTAACTCTGGGTATTTAATTTTGACATCATTAAGCTCAATTTGCATATTTCCCATCTGTATGTTCGCAATTTATAAGGCTTCTTCAAATACGTTATTTTCCTCCTTTTCTTTTTTAATTTCCTTATATATTTGCAAAGTATTTATCTCACATTTATGCTTTGGTGCTTGCTTTTCCTATATAATTTTTTTAATTAGATCAGATGAATTAGTCTCAGGTTTCTCCTTCATCTTCTCAACAAGTTCCTTCCTTTTGTTCCTTGAAATGTTAAGCTGCACCTTAAGATTTTGATATATTCTTCAGCTCTTCTTATCTTAAGATTCAATTCAACATTTTCATCATTAGCCTTATCTAGGTCTTCAAGTGCTACCTCAAAATTTTCTTTCAAACTTCTTGAATCCATCAGGATCTCCCTCAAGTTGTTAGGATTTCTCTTAGAGGGCCACAAGCTCTGATACCAATTATTAAAAAACACTGAGAGGGTAAGGGGTGAATTAGTGTTGTAACACTTTTATTAAATATGATCCATTTAAAACTTAACCATGCAATAACTAAAATAATAAAAGCATATACATAAAACACATAAATCATAACACCATGATTTATTGTCGAGGAGACCATGGCCAAGGGAAAACCCCGATGGGGATGGTACCCACAATATATGTACTAAGATTATAATGTTCTTATTAGGAGAGATAGCTCTATTAGGATCTGAATATTATATTTAGTACATGTCCCTGTTAAGAGATAAACACTGTTAGGAGTCTATAACCTTGTTAGGGGTGATACAATGGAGTTCATTGCTCTACAAAGACTCACTGTCCAACTTACAAAGAAGAAGTTTTGTAATAGAAAAAATAAATTATAGTAGCATTTGCTATGCCAAAACAATTCCAGTTGAAGCTCGCAACAATAATCACATAATTTTTCTCATTCACCCATCATGCCTTGATTCCTACACCTTATTCTTTTGTAGCCCGAGATATACATACTTGATCAATTCTATTTCTCAGTCGGCTTACTATATCTTCACAAAATGTGTCTCCAAGCTTATCCCACGTGATCATTCATCCACCAAGATAGGTGAGGACCTATCATTTACCAAAAATTATATTAACAGAATAACTTATGTTATATCCCCAAACGTCGCATCCACTCATATACCTTGTTTTTATTGTTTACTGCACTTGCATGTCTTCGTCAACCTATAACTTTTTGTAGACGTAACCAAAATTCAAGCGAACATAACAGAAGTTGTAATACATCCCATATATCACATACCTAAGATTGCATGTCATCACAATTAGTATCATGTGCTCGCTAATTAAAATGGCTCGACTGTACACTACGAAGTGACTCTGTACTTGGGGATTTTTCACTTAACAGATTATCCAAAACTTATCTCCATTCCAAGAGACCTTACCAGAGGTATGTGTTTCCAATAATGAAAACATATACATGACCATATACTACACAATTTCCAACAGGATGCATAGTTGGTCTTCAACTTCTTGAAAAATCTTCCTTCAAATTATGGAGCTTTTGTTTCTCATCTCCAAACTCATTACTTGACTATGGTGAGTGCTTACATTGCACCTCTATTTGATTCGTTTACATAGATGTTGATGCTTGAACAAGTAAAGTTTCTCTCTATGTGTATTTTTAATTCATGAATATTTTAGGCAACTCTCTTTTTTGGTGCGTGATGTGGATTCATGTTTTGTTTGGGAAAATCTCTTTCATGTATATTTAAATTTGTTATTTGGTGCCATTACAATAATTAATGATGAAATAAAGCTTAAGGGTGTTAGATAATTTTGCATGAACATTTTGATGGAATAAATCTTAAGGGTGTTAGATAATTTTGCATGATCTATTGTGTTTTTTGTTGGGGTTGGGGTTGTTGTTGTTGTTGCTAAAGTTGGGATTGTTGCTGCCTGTGTTGAGGTTGTTGTTGTTGCTGAAGCTGGGATTGTTGTTTTTGGGGTTGGGGTTGGCGTTGCTACTAAAGTTGGGATTGTTGTTGTTGGGGTTGGGGTTTTTGTTGGATGAGAAAAGTCATAACCTTGGGTGGGCATTGACTGTAACTCAGACCTGCAGAGATGGATCCCTGTGGGAATGATGTGTTGACCCCTAGGCTAGTAGGGATTGACTGCAATAGCGGCATAGTTGAAAAGAGGTTGCTGCTTGTTGGTGGGATTGAGGGAATATCATGAGAGATTGATTGGGTGGGTCACAAGGTCAAGGGTTGAGGCATACTAGTGACCATGGGTGCACTTAGTTGGGAGCCTGTCATGCTTTGCATGCAAGACATTCTTACTTGGTTTACATAACTGATTTGATTGGACACAATATGTGTTATTGTCAGTGCTATCAAGGATGGGAAGATCTGAGATACCACAGGTTCTATTTGAGGGGGTCGAGTAGTGTTTTTACCTGTGAGAGGGTTTTCGGGCCATATGGTTGACACATTGAATTTAGCGGGGAGTTTGAATCCCTTCTTTATCAACATGGCTAAGAAACCTTTGGGGTTCCTCTCTACAACAACGTCAACCAATCTCACGGAATAGGCGTCTTTCTCTATATCTTTGATCTCCTCTTTTGTGACATTTTGGAACAAAGTTGACCCACAGGGATTCTTAATGAATAGATTAGGACTGGTATTTGTGAAAGGATCATCTTGTTGCTCTATTTCCCAAGTGGGGAATCGATTGATATATGACTCATCAGGTTGAGTTCTAGCCTTTGAACTTGTGTAAGGCCCTCCATAAGGTGTTTGAGACATAGTATGGTCTAGATTTTGTGACTAAAATAAGTGATATAAATCAAAAAGAAAAAGATAACCTTTCTAAGAAAATTCGAGTTACATTTGGACAAGGGTAATTCTAAGGACAGATGTTGATTTATCTCGATCTCAAAGTTTTCATGATGTAAGAATAAGATTTGTCGACCTTTTCCTGGGACAAAGTCACTAATAGAGATAATGATAATGTTGAGACAATGGGATCAAGATATTTCGAGTCTGAACTTTCGAACTAATAATGCTTTGGAAAATAATCATGCTTTCAAAGAGAGGATGATCTTTAATGTTTAGAGATTCACACAATGTTCTTCACAAAATGTACACGGTCAATTCATGGTTCCTTCTCTTTCCAACGATGAGGGTTACTAGCACCAGTTTGCAATGGGGAAATCAATACAAAAACTACTAATAACGAACACTTAACATATCAATAAAATATACAAGAAAAGAAAGGGAAGACAACTTAATGCAAACCCAATTCCTTGAAGCTTCTATTGTCTCTCCCTCTACTCCTTCTGAAACACTATTTTTGATGCTCAGTATTGGTGTGGGCAGCGTCTATGACTTGGGAGCGTCAAGAATATGCTATTGAAATGTGTGATCACAGGATGGCTTTGAATGCTAGAACCAATCTGACAGATTAATGGCACATGTGAGCTTGAAATCCTGGATCCTTCAAATGGTTATGAAGGGTTTGTTATATAGGAATTGAGAATGAGATGAACGGTTGAGATCAATCCCAGAGATAGGAAGATGAATGGTTGAGATCAAAGGGAACTGGAGAAGCCATCAGTAAACTCCACCTTTTCAACTGGGAGAGAGGAGATAGATTTTGGTTAACTAAAGAGCTAATTTTGAGTTACCTTTTAGAACTGAAGAGGTGGGTGGAGTTACCCATGTGAACAAGAGATATGGGTGGAGTTACCCATGTGAACTGGAGAGATGGGTGGAGTAACCCATGTGATCTAATTAAGGATTATATCTTTGAACATAATTGATTATTTAATTCATTTATCTAATTAAAGTTTTCAACATGTGAGACAATTGAATATTTTTTAATTTAGAATTGCTTTATTGAATGAAATTAAATTAATTTAATTGAAATTAATTTAACTGGAAGAACTTAATTAGTAAGTTTAAATCTTTCAATTTAAACTATAGGAATGTAAGGTAAGGTAGGGGAAGCATACCGGTAGTCATTATAGATAACTTGGTGCATTTATAAAACCTAAAATATACATCAAATTTTGAAAAAAAAAATTGGTTGTCTCTACACACGACTTAACTCCTTTAAAAAATTAGCTTATTGCTAGTAACAATGCTCCTTGTAGAATATTTTTAAGTGTTGAAGGGTCAAAATTTGTCATTTCAAAGTGTCCCCCTATATGGTGGAAATGGGTGAGCAATTCTAATATGTAGATCACTCACCAAGATATTGCATACATTATGATACAAACCCACCCTTAAGCAAAATTTGTTTAGCATAATCGAAAGGAGGAAGGGTGCTAATGCAAGATCTATGGACCAAGGGGTTTTTGGATTCCTAAGGAAAATGAATGTGATATGATTAAGTTTAGATCTAGTCTAATAAGGTAAGTGCAAAGGAAAAGAGGGAAGAATGAGTGCACCTAGAAATGAGATGGAGAAAAAGGTACTATGAATCTAAAAATGACTGTCGTCGGGATCTCAAAATCAGTTGTAATAGAAGATCTGGAAAGAAGGGACATGTATCTTTCTGCACCTGAAATCTCATTGAAATATAGTAGGGACAATTCAAATTTTTGGGAACAAGTCGACTAGTCAACTTTTTCCTCGCAAAAATTGATGAAATTGTCTCGGATCATGCAACTGTACCTGTTCTTCCTAGATTTGGAATCTTAGCTTCACAACCTATTCCTGCACATAGGAAAAATGGGGAATAAGGTTGAAGGGAAAACCCTTGTTTAGGAATCAACCTTGAAATGAAATGAAATACAGGACAATGTGTTGTCATGTAGCATATGATAGATCTAGATAATGAAGTATATCAAACCTTATAGATGCAGTTACTTCTTTAAATGTGATCAATTATGTTGATGTAATAGGTTTTACTAAACACAAAAACCCAAAATGAAATCATGCAAGATAAACCCTCATGAAATAGATGTTGTAATTCGCCACTATGCTTGATTGGAGAAGAAAGAAAATGATAAAACTTGATGGATGAATGCATATCTCCTTCCTTGATAGAAAAATTCTTTGTTTTGCCTCCAATGGGGGAAATAACATAGATCTATCGAAGAAAATACCTTGATTGCATGAAGATGAAGATGTGGACGCTTGATGGCTCTTGGAGGAATGGATATTCAAAGATCTTGAATTGGATTCTTGCCTTCAAATTTTGAATCCAAATCCTCAATTGCACAATTTGATTGCTTAATTGCTTAAATTATTGGATTATTGCACTTGGTTGTCTTATCATGTTCTTGTTTCCCAAAATGAGGAGATAGGAGGTCATTTTATATAGTAAATTCAGGATTCAAATTTGACCCAGACCGACAACAATTGAAAACCTCAAAAGAAGACCCCAACATCAGGCTCCGAACAAAATTGAAGCCAAAAATCCTAGGGACAAGTCGACCAATTGAATTTTCCCATGAAAAATAGGCTCAAATTTCACGAGGATGTCAAGAAAGGTGAAAAGGAGCTAGGATAGAAAGGCAGGTTGTTGTGGGATCAAAGAAGATCTCAAAAGTGGAAAATAAATGAATAGGTCATAGGTGAAGGAATGAATTATGGGATTGGATGGAAAATGGAAAATCAAGCCTAGAAGAGAGAGACAACCTCAATTACAAGAAATATTGAGGACAGAGGAGGACCCATATTTGAATTAGGTATGCATTTAAGTGGAATATGAGGTCCTAACATAGAAAACACACTAAAGTTGGCACAAAATGGTCCCAAAATGAGCACAAATTAGGTGCTTACTTTTTAGGATGATACATTTAGCCCCCACTTTAGTAGGAGTATGAGACAAGCTCATGCTCGTGGTAAAGGAATAGATAGAAGAGAATAAGAATGATGAAAGAGAGAGATGATCATGGGCAAATTGCAAAAGAGATGAGACAACACTAAGTTCAAGGACATAAGCTCTCAAACAAAGGATCTCAACTCAACATCCATGAACAATGGCACAAAAATAAATAAAAACAAAAGGAAAAATAAAGACAAAAGGCACAACACACAAAAAGGAGGTTAGTACTAAAAAATGGCTCCAAATCAACTAGTGAAAGAGACCTCGACCGACAGTGTCCCATCCATTAATATCATATGTGGAAAGCTATTTCAAGAGCACAAATGATCACATAAAAATGGAAATGACATCACAAAAGATGATACAAACTCCATGATCTAACCCGCTAGCATAGCCATGAGAACATGGAAAGAAGAGAGGGACCATGTATCCGACAGGATAGCAAGTTGTGTTATGCTAGGTGATCCATGGGAGGAGAAGAGGGAAAGGGAGACAAATAGAAATGATATCAAGTTATGTTATGCTAGTTCCACTCATCTCAAAGAGAGAGAGAAAGGAGAATTGATGATCTAGAAAGTTGCATTATGCTAGTCAATTCTACCTTGAGAGATTTGTGCACAAAGGTGACTTCAAAAAAAATTGTGCACAGGGGCGGCTTGAAAAATGTTTTCCGCATAGAGGTGACTTAAAAATGTTTTGCGCATAGGAACGACTTAAAAATATTTTTGTGCACATAAGCAGCTTAAAAATGTTTTGTGCATAGGGGCGGCTTAAAAAAATCTTTTTCACATGGGGGTGGCTTAGGGACAAGTCTTATGGAAAGCATCATCTCCATGTGGATTCATAAAAAGTGACTAGACCTAAAGAAAGCATTGTCTCCTTATGGATCAATAAATAAAAAGTTGAATATAATGTACAAGGGAGGTTGTATGTATGCCCCCTCCTTATTATGGAAACATAGGTGACATCATAAGGAAAGAGAATTAAGGACACCTAATTCAACCAACAAGAAGCTATCCTTAAAATAATAATGTATGTTATAAACTTAGAAAAGAGGGAAGACTCTTGTAAGCTAACAAAATAGATAATCATGAAAGGATATTCCACTTGTGGGAAGAGACCCTTGCAAGACATCTACCTTCAAGAGTATTTATTAAACAAAGATAACATCTTAAAGAAAAAGAGGGGAAGAGAACAATAATGTACCCTTTTAGCCCCCTATTTCTAGGTGAAAGGGAGATTCTTGATGAAGCATAACATACTTTGAAACACAAAGTAAGGGAATTTGATTATTATGAACATATATTTGCAATTAAAAAAGAGTTTGTGATCAAGGATGCACACCTCTTGCATAAGAGAGAGTCCTGAATCAAAACAAACTATTCTTTATAGGAAAATAATGTCACATGATAAACAAATGCCACTATACTAAGGAAAGTAGATCCTTAGAAAAGAGATAAGAAAACAAAGTGAAACCTTTCTCCCCATGTACAAAGGAAAGATAAAATATGTGATACATCCCTAATGATAGTTACTTCATATTAGATATACCATTCTAAGAAAAACAATCTACAAACCAGAGAAATATCCTAATGTAAAGAAGACATATTTATGCTAGAAAGGAGATCTTTTTTTAAAGTAAGAAATTCATTAAGGAAAGAGATGAATGATATGGAAGATTATTTTGTGATAGACACGCCATTTGAGGAATGAAAGAGATTGTTAAGAAAATATGTAAATATCTTGCATGAAACAAAGTATCTCATACCAAAAAGGATGTACCATCATGAAATAATACTAGTCCATGAAAAGATGGGGCAGAGAAGAGGAAAGAGGGATGGAACATTATATCAACTTAGTGGTAAACTCAATTACACAAGATATGCACTTCCAAGCAAGGGAGAATTTGTAAGGAGTATATCAATCTCATCAAAGAGAAAGATCCTAAACAAAAATTCCATATATGGGAGGACATCATGGTATGAAGAGATGATAAGAAAAGAGATAATTAGATCTGTTGAAAGAAGAAAGAAATGTGAGTTAACGATTCCTTGCCCCCTAGTTAAGGGAACAAAAAGGAAATTCCTATTATGATTCCCTTAGTGCACATTACGCAAAGGACCTTGCATAATGGAGAGAAACATAATAGGAAAAAGGATATGCTAAGGTATTTATTTTATAACAAGGAAATTCAAAAGATCCAGTGTTAAATGAAGAAGACATCTATCTACCAAATCTTGAACAAATTGTCTAAACTCAACACAATCATTAAGAGAATGTTTTTTACTATGATGAAAGAAACACGAAAATTCACCAATAATATATGTTTGGTTATTTGGAAAATATCTATAAAGGAATTAAATTATGCAATCCTATTTAATCCTCCAATAGATTCTTTTGTATAACATTAATTGGTCATCAAAAGGTGATGTGTTACTTGATGGTGTTGGCAAGATATTAGCAAGAGGAGGTTTTGGTTGAAATGAATGCGCTAAAGTGGTATCTGGAGGAGTAAATCCTAAACCACATGTAGTGTTTTGTGATGGAGGATAAATAGGGACCTTAATACCTTGTTCACTAATACCAGGTCCTAGGCCACTCTATCCTTGTTGAGTAGTGATATCAAATCATGTATTGTGAGTAGCTTAAATTAGTGTAGAAGGTGAAGGAGTTTGATCTTGAGCTTTTTGGAAATGTGTGGTATAGGGAGGAATAGGAGAATTAATATTATCTTTAAGGAGATTCTATCACTATTCACATCATCTTTAGGTGGGTAGGAAGAAGAAGGCTTATTATGATCTTCATGACTACTTAATGTTACTTTTGGAGAGTATTCGTCAAGAAAATTCTTAACATCAAGATCATGAATAATACTTTGATAAAAAGAAGTTTGTTTAAAATCATCCATAGAAGTACACAAACTTAACTCTCTAATATAATCCATTAAAGTGCATTGAGGAAGAGGATATATAGATCTCACCACAATGGAATCATTAGGAGCTAGATCTCTATCATCATGATTATTAGGCCTTATGGGAGTGAGATTAATAAGATTACTTTTAGGTTCATTGACAAAGGCCCTTATGTAATCTATATATTCCATACATCTTGTTAAGATTTGAAGAAGGAAAACACATGAAATATTGATAAAGGTCTTGAAATATGCCTTATAAGGAAGGAAAATGTTTGTTAACCTCATAATACCATATGCAAGGACATCGTGAATGAATACAAATATCATAAAATGAAAGTAAGATTAATTCAATCCATGTGATTGATAAAAAGAGGTAAGGAGGAATGTAATCACATATGTTATGACACGCCAATCTAATTTAGTGAATTCCACAGTTAATGAAATATAAGACCAAAATCAGAATAGAAAATCTAGCAATGATAGTGATTAATCAATATCCACAAAGTAGATATAGATGAATATAATGTAATAAATATATGATCAGACATAATGCACACAAGGAGATCTAGACACCAAATCAGAATGGGAATGTAATGCGTTGGGTTCACCAAAATCTATGGTGGGTGATCCTATGCATAGAATGATGTCGATATTTGCTACTACAATGCATAAAAATGGGATCACACAAAGAGAATCTAACCACCAAATCAAAGGTATGTAAGAGATTAAGGTTCACCAAAATGTATAGTAGGTGAACCTATAAGCACATAAAGGGAATCTAACACCAAACTCAAAATGGAAATGTTATGAGTCAGGTTCACCAAAATGTATGGCAGGTGAACCTATAACCACACAACGGGAATCTAACACTGAAATGATAATGGAAATATAATGATTCAGGTTCACCAAAAAGTATGGTGGGAAATGGTGAGAAATGCTAAGATGTAGATCAGTCACCAATATATTGCATACATTGGAATACAAACCCACTCTTAAGAAAAATCTGATTAGCACAAACGAAAGGAGGAAAGGTTCTAATGCAAGATCTATGGACCAAGAGGATTTTGGATTCTTAAGGGAGATGAATGTGATATGATTAAGGATAGATATGATGTAATAAGGTAGGTGCAAAGGAAAAGAGGGAAGAATGAGTGCACCTGGAAAAGAGATGGAGAAGAAGGTACTTGGAATTTGAATTTGAATATCGACGGGATCTTAAAATCAATTTTAACTAAAAATCTAGCAAGTAGGGACCTGTATCTTTTTGCACCTAAAATCTCACTAAAAAATAGTAGGGACAAGTTGACTTGTTACTCGCAAAAATTGATGAAACTATCTCAGATACTGTAACTATACCTGTTCTACCCAGATATGGAATCTCAGCTCTGCAACATATTCCTAGACATAGGGAAAATGGGGAAGAAGGTTGAAGAAAGGGGTTTTCCTCAGTCAAACGCCTGTTTAGGAATCCACCTTGAAAATAAATTAAATAAAGGAAAGTATATTGTCATGTAGCAAAGGCTAGATCTAGATAATGAAGTATATCATACCTTATAGATGCAATTACTTCTTAAAATGTGATCAATTATGTAGATTCAATAGCTTTGACTAGACACAAAAGGAAATCATGCAAGAAAAAACCTCACGAATTATATTTTGTAATTTGCCATTATGCTTGATTCAAGGAGAGACAGAAGGATGAAACTTGATGGATGAATGTGAATCTACTTCCTTGATAGAAAAATCCTTTGCTTGGCCTCTAATGGGGGAAATACGATAGATCTATGGAATAAAACACCTTGATTGCATGAAGATGAAGATGTGGATGCTTGATGCATCTTGGAGGAATAGACACTTGGAGATCTTGAATCCAAATCCTCGATTGCACAACTTGTTTTCTTGAATTCTTGAATGCTTGGATCCTTGCACTTAGTTGTCTTATTGTGTTATTTTTGTCCAAAATGAGGAGATAGGAGGTATTTTTATAGTGAATTCAGGATTCGAATTTGGTTCAAGTTGAACACAATTGAAAACCTCAAAAGAAGTCCCCAACATCGGGCTTTGGGAAAAATTTGAGTCAAAAATCCTAGGGACAAGTTGGCTACTTTACTTGTCCTGGAATAATGTGCTCAAATTTCATAGGGATGTCAAGAAAGGTGAAAAAGAGATAGGGTAGAAAAAGCAGGTTGTTGCGGGGTTAGAGAAAATCTTGAAAGTAGAAAATAAATGAATAGGTCCTATGTGAGGGAATGAATTGGGATTGGAAGGAAAATGGGAATCAAGCCTGGAAGAGAGAGCCAATCTCAAGTCCAAGCAATATTGAGGAAGAAGGAGGACCCATATTCAAATTAGGTATGCATTTAAGAGAAATATGAGGTCCTACCATAGAAAATACATTAAAGTAGGCACAAAATAGTACTAAAATGAGCACAAGTTAGGTGCTTATTGTTTAGGATGATACATTTAGCTCCCACTTTAGTGGAAGTATGAGATAAGCTCACTCTCACGGTAAAGGAGGAGACAGAAGAGAACAAGAATGATGAAAGAGAGAGATGATCAGGGGTGAATTGAAAAGGAGATGAGACAACACTATGTTCAAGGACATGAGCCCCCAAACAAAGGATATCAACTCAACATCCATGCACAAGGGCACAAAAACAAAGAAAAATAAAGGGAAAAATAAAGACAAAAGACACAACACACAACACACAACACACAACACACAAAAAAGGGGTTAGTTCTAAAAACACATCTCTGAATCAACTAGTGAAAAAGACCTCGATCAAAAATGTCCCATCCACTAATATCATATCTAGAAAGTTATTGCAAGAGAATACATGATCACGTAGAAAGGAAAAGGGAGTCACCAAAGATGATACAAAATCCATGATCTAACCCACCAGCATGGTCATGAGAACATGAAAAGAAGAGAGAGACCATGAATCTGGCAGGCTACCAAGTTGTGTTATGCTAAGTGATGATTCACTGGGGGAGAAGAGAGAAATGGACATGAGTATAAAGGATAGCAAGTTGTGTTATGCTAGTTCCAATAATCTCAAAGAAAGAGAGAAAGAATAATTTATGGTCTAGCAAGATGTGTTATGCTAGTCAATTATTCCTTGAGAAATCTACGCACATAGGTGGCTTTGAAATGTTTTGCGCATAGGGTCATCTTGAAAAATGTTTTGCGCATAGAGGCATATTTAAAATGTCTTGCGCACAGGGGAAACTTAAAAATGTTTTGCGCATAGGGGCAGCTTAAAAAAATGTTTTGCACATAGGGGTGGCTTAGGGATCTATCTTATGGAAAGCATCATCTCCACGTGGCTTCGTAAAAGTCGACCAGACCTAAAGAAAGCATTATCTCCTTAGGGATCAATAAACAAAAAGCTGAATATATTGTACAAGGGAGGTCATATGTATGCCCCCCTCCTTATGATGGGAACATAGGTGACATCATAAGGATAGAGAATAAAGGATACCTACTTCAAACAATAAGAAGATATCATTAAGACATTAATGTATGCCATAAACTTAGCAAAGAGGGATGAATCTTGTAAGCTAAGAAAACAGATAATCGTGAAAGGATATTCCACTTTTGAGAAGAGACCCTTGCAAGAAATCTACCTTCAAGAGGAGTT
Source organism: Thuja plicata (assembly GCA_018584345.1). Classification (NCBI taxonomy): domain Eukaryota; kingdom Viridiplantae; phylum Streptophyta; class Pinopsida; order Cupressales; family Cupressaceae; genus Thuja; species Thuja plicata. The sequence goes on along the minus strand of MU228460.1, from coordinate 830,927 downwards.
CTTGAAAAAAATAAAACATCTTCAAGACAAAGAGGAGAAGAAAATAAGAATGCACCCTTTTAGCCCCCTATTTCTAGGTGAAAAAGAGATTCTTGATGAAGGATAACATACTTTGAAATACAAAGTAAGGTAATTTGATTATTATGAAAATAGGTTTGAAAATAAAGAAGAGATTGTGATCAAGGATGCACACCTCTTGCATAAGAGAGAGTCCTCGAAAAAAAAGATTCTTTATAGGAAAATAATGTCACGTGATAAACAAATGCCACTATAATAAGGAAAGTAGATCCTTATAAAAAAGATAAGAAAACAAAATGAAACCTCGCCCCCTAGGTGTGAAGGCAAGATAAAATATGTGATGCATCCCTAATGATAGTTACTTCATAGTATACATACCATTATAATAAAAATAATTTTAAAACCAAAGAAATATCCTAATGCAAAGAAGACATATTTACACTAGAAAGGAGATCGTGTTATAAATTAAGAAATTCATCAAGGAAAGAAATGAATGATATGAGAGATTATTTTGTGACAGACCCGCCCTTTGAGACATGAAAGATATTATTAAGCAAAGATGTAATTATATTTCATGAAGAAAAGTATTTCATACCAAAAAGGATGTACCATCATGAAATAATAACAATCCATGATAAGATGGGGCAGAGAAGGGGAAAGAGAGATGGCACATTGTATCAACTTAGTGGTCAACTCAATTACACAGGATATGCGCTTCCAAGCAAGGAAGAAATTGTAAGGAGGATATCAATATCATCAAAGAGAAAGATCCTAAACAAAAATTCCATATATGGGAGGGCATCATAGTATAAAAGAGATGATAATAAAAGAGATAATTGGATCTGCTGAAAGAAGAAAGAAATGTGAGATAATGATTCCTTTCCCCCTAGTTAAGGAAACATGAAGGAAATTCCTATTATGATTCCCTTAGTGCACATTATGCAAAGGACCTTGTATAATGGAGAGAAACGTAATAGGAAAAAGGATATGCTAAGGTATTTATTTGATATCAATAAAATGTAAAAGATCCAGTGTTAAATTAAGAAGACATCTATCAACCAAATCTTGAACAAATTGTCTAAACTCAACACAATCATCAATATAATGTTTGTTACTATGATGAAAGAAACAAAAAAAAATCACCAATAATATATGTTTGGTTATTTGGAAAATGTCTATAAGGGAATCGAATTCTACAATCACATTTAATCCTCCAATAGATTATTTTTTCTAACGCTAAGCGGTCATCAAAATGTGATGTATTACTGGATGGTGTTGGCAAAAAATATTAAGAGGAGGTTTCGGTTAAAATGAGTGAGGTAAAGTGGTATCTAGAGGAGTAAAACATAGACCACATGTAGTGTTTTGTGAAGGAGGGTCAGTAGGGACCTTAATTCCTTGCTCATTAATACCAAGCCCTAGGTCACTATATCCTTGTTGAGTAGCGATATCAAATCCTATATTGTAAGTAGATTTTAGTGTACAAGGTTAAGGATGTTGATCTTGAGCTTTATGGAAATGTGTGGTATAGGGAGGAATATGAGAAGGAATATTATCTTTAGGGAGAGTACTATCACATTCTCATCATCTTTAGGTGGGGAGGAAGAAGGCTTATTATGATCTTTTTGACTACTTAATGTTAATTCTGGAGAGTATTCATCAAGAAAATACTTAACATCAAGATCACGCATAATGCTTTGATAAAAAGAAGTTTGTTTAAAATCATCCAGAAAAGTACAAAAACTTAATTCTCTAATATTATCCATTAAAGTGGGTTGAGAAAGAGGAGATCTAGGTCTCACTACAGTGAGATAATTAGGAGGCAGGTCTCTATTGTCATGATTATTAGGCCTTAGGGGATTAGGATTAAGAAGATTAGTTGTAGGTTCATTGAAAAAGGACCTTATGTAATCCATATATTCCATGCATATTGTTAAGATTTGAATAAGGAAAACACATGAATATTGATAAAGTTTTTGAAATATGCCTTATAAGGAAGGAAAATGTTTGTTAACCTCATAATACCATATCCAAGGACACCATGAAGGAATACAAATAACATAAAATGAAAGTAAGTATGATCCACTCAATGTGATTGATAAAAAGAGGTAAGGATGAATGTAATAACATATGTTATGACACACCAATCTAATTTTTTGAATTACATATTTAATAAAATCTAAAACCAAAATCAAAATGGAAAATGTAGCAACGATGGTGATTAATCAATGTCCAAAAATTAGATCTAGATGCATACAATATAGTAAAGCTATGATTAGATATAATGCACACAAGGAGATATATACATCAATTCATAATAGGAATGTAATGTGTCAGGTTCACCAAAATGTATGATGGGTGAACCTATGCATAGAATGATGTCAAGATTTGATACTAAAATACATAAAAATTGGATCACACAAAGATGATCTAACCACAAAATCAAAGGTATGTAAGAGAGTTGGGTTGACCAAAATGTATAGTAGGCGACCCTATAAGCACATAAAGGGAATCTAACAAAAAAATCTGAATAGAAATGTAATGAGTCGGGTTCACAAAAATGTATGGTAGGTGAACCTATAAGCACATAAAGGGAATCTCACACCAAAATCATAATGGAAATTTAATGAGTCAGGTTTACCAAAATGTACGGTAGAAAATTGTGAGCAATGCTAAGATGTATATCACTCACTAAGATCTTTCATACATTGGAATACAAACCCACCTTTAAGAAAAAATTTATTAGTACAATTGAAAGCAGAAGGGTGCTAATACAAGATCTATGGACCAAGGGGGTTTTGGACTCCTAAGGGAGATTAATGTGATATGATTAAGGATAGATATGATCTAATAAGGAAATTGAAAAGGAAAAGAGGGATGAAGAGTGCACCTGGAAATGAGATGGAGAAGAAGGTACTTTGAATCCAAATTTGACTGTCATCGAGATCTCAGAATTAGCTATAACTACAGATCTGGAAAGTAGGGACTTGTATCTTTCTGCACCTGAAATCTCACTGAAAAATAGTAGGGATGAGTCAAATTTTTGGGAACAAGTCGACTTGTTCTTGGAAAAAATTAATAAAATTGTCCTGGATCCTCCAATTGTACCTATTCTTCCTAGATCTGGAGTCTCAGCTCCATAACATGTTCCTACACATAGGAAAAACTAGGAAGAAGGTTGAAGAAAGGGGCTTTCCCTAGTCAAACCCATTTTTAGGAATTAACCTTAAAAAGAAATGAAATAAAGGAAAGTGTGTTGTCATGTAGTAGAGGCTAGATCTAGATAATGAAGTATATTATACCTTATAGATGCAATTACTTCTTTAAATGTGATCAAGTATGTTGATGCAGTAGCTTTCACTAAACATAAACCCAAAAGGAAATCATACAAGACAAAAAGTCATGAAATAGATGTTGTAATTCACCACTATACTTGATTGGAGAAGAGAGAGAGGGATGAAACTTGATGGATGAATGTAGATATCCTTCCTTGATAACAAAAAATACCTTTTTTTGGCCTCTAATGGGGGAAATAATCTAGATATATGGAAGAAAAAACCGTGATTGCATGAAGATAAAGATGTGGTTGCTTGATGGACCTTGGAGGAATGCAGACTTGGAGATATTGAATTAGATGTTTGCCTTTGAATCTTGAATCCAAATTCTCAATTACACAACTTGATAGCTTGAATGCTTGAATCCTTGCACTTGGTTGTCTTATCACGTTCTTGTTGTTCAAAATGAGGAGATAGGAGGTCCTTTTATAGTGAATTCAAGATTCAAATTTGATCTAGACCGACAACAATTGAAAACCTTAGAAGAAGACCCCAACATTGGGCTCCGGGAAAAAAATGAGGCAAAAGGCCTAGGGACAAGTCGGCCAGTTGACTTGTCCCAGGTGAAATGGGCGGGCTCAAATTTCACAGGGATGTTAGGAAAGGTTAAAAGGAGCTAGTGTAGAAAAAAATGGTTGTTGCAGTGTCAAAGCAAATCCTGAAAGTGGAAAATAAATGAATAGGTCCTAGGTGAGGGAATTAATTATGGGATTGGATAGAAAATGGGAAATAAGCCCAAAAGGGAGAGCCAACCTCAAGTCCAAGAAATATTAAGGATGGAGGAGGACCCGTATTCAAATTAGGTATGCATTTAAGTGCAATATGAGTTCCTACAGTAGAAAACAAACTAAAGTAGGCACAAAGTAGTACCAAAATGAGCACGAGTTAGGTGCTTACTTTTTAGGATGATACACCCCCAATACCTAGCCCCTTTTGTGTCATTATCTATTTTCTTAGACAACCAAAAAAATTGTGCAATTTATCCAATACTTTTATAAAATATCTCAATAATTGTGCAAATTTTGCAGAAATGCCCCAATAATGGTGCACTATTGGTACCAATAAACTTGCACAATTGATCTAATTGCTAACATTTTCCCAAAAATGGGTGGTTATTGGCTGATAGATGATTCTCTAGTGGGAATTTAATTTGTAAAATTTAGTACATGACAATTGTAATGTGCTCAGCTATTGGTGTTCTTTCCCTAGTGATTTATGTTTTTTTTAATTGAGAAGTAAAATATGAATTGTGTGCAATCTTATTGTTAGGATGAATACACTTTTATTTTCATAATATTATTTCTTAGTGTGTTGTAGAGGGAATTTATACACATATTAAGCAGGTATTGCATATCAAATGATTTGGGTATATATATCTCATTGGTTTTAGCCCTTCTTAATCAATAAAGTAGAGACAATTTGTACAAGAATAAATTTATGCATTTTCATTTAAATCAAATTTTAGCTTACATGATAGAATGTAATGAAGTTTTATCGTCAAGATGTTGTAAGGTTTGAATCAAGGGTTTATTATTGAGAAGAAAAATGCAAATTCAATGCAATATTATTGTTGGGATATATATGCTTTTGTTACAATCATCTTTTTTCTTAGTGTGTTGCAGAGGGAATTTTTACATACAGTTATTACTTCAATTAAGTATTGGTATCATTGAATGGTTAAATATTTTTGTACATTTTTGGAATAAAATTCAACCCTTGCAACATTTAGACGATAAAGCTTCATTGCATTCTATCCTAAGCTGAAATTTGATATAATATTTCTTGTTGTACAAGTTGTCTCTACTTTATTGATTAAGAACGGTTTAAACCAAGGAGATATATATACCAAATTTGTTTGATACATAACTTGAGGATTTGAATAGTTAGGTGTGCTTTGATACTTGCTTAAGATGTGAATTTATTTTATAAAAAAATAATGTAGAGATGTTTCTCTTTTTATTAAGAGTTAATAATTGAGAAGCAAGATGCGAATTTAATATAGTTTTATTGCTGGGATGGATATATTTGAACAAGCTTACACATCTTGGGAACAAAACCCAATTTGAATGAAGTTTCATCTAATTCTATCATAAACTTTATTAAAATTTGACTTAACTAGCAATGTATTTTGATTTGATGGTTCATTCACTTGTTCTTAGAATTAAGATCAAGTATTCAAGTATAAATCTTCTACTAAAGAATCATATATGTTTGGGTTTAATTATCTCTTTCATTGTTAGTTGATCTTCATAGCTAAAGATTTAGTAATGATTTAATAATAGGAGTTAAACAAGGACGTCATCCAAAGAGTTTGCTTCATTTTTTATTCCCAAAGAATGTTATCCACATATTTTGCCTTGTATTAGTCATGTCAAAGGAGAGCTTTCATTGTTAATTTTATATTTTCCTTATACTAGTTATTTTCTATTTTGTTGTGGTAGTTTGCCTTTGTTAAGTTTTTAGGATAGATGCCAATGTAATATCACTCTATGTTGTATGTGTTTTCCAAATGCAACAATCTCTCTTTCATTTATATTGGGAATGAGGCTAGGAGAGACATGTCCCTTCATGGGACATGTCTATTCATTATTATTTATAA
>MU228460.1:799542-811505 GCA_018584345.1 Thuja plicata | reverse complement strand
CAGTAAGGTTCTTAAGATTTTACTTACCACTGTCTCCTCTTCAAGTGTACCTCCAACTCCTTGTATAGCATTGACTACTTCTTTGATTCTTGTGTTGTACTGTGTGATGTTTTCTCCTTCTTTCATTATGAGATCATCAAATTTTCCTCTAAGGCTGTTTGCCTTGGCTCTCAGAACATTTGTATCACCTCCATGTACAAGCTTAAGTTTGTCCCACATCTTATTTACAGTTTTGCAATCCTTGACATCTTCAAATTCAACATCAGAGAGTGAGGAAGAAAGCTCTATAACCATGCAGTTATGTTCATGTTTCTCTCTTAATTGATCTACTGTCAATACTCCTATAGGGAACACATATTCAGTATCTAGAAATTGAGTAACATCACTACCAATACCTTATAAGTGGAGTCTTATCCTGCTTTTCCATGAAGCAAAGTTGTCTTTTTTCAACTTGGGCACATCTCGTCTGTTCATCTTGTGATCTTGACTTAGGTCTTGAAACCTTCCTTTCTAAGAACACAAGCTCTGATACCAATTGTTAGTAATAACTGAGAGGGGGGTGAATCAATGGCCTCAAAATTTATCCTTCAAACATTAACCACCAATCAAATAAACCTTATATTACTAAGTCCCTACAAGATGCATGCCATGAAATACTTATAATGATTATCTGTCTGTTAGTTTTCCCTATCTGTCCTTAATCTCCTTGATTACCGATAAGTAGTATAACTATTTACCGAAACTCAGTAAATAAGTAGAGTATACCGATCAACCTAGTGTTAACTATGTTAGATACAAAACAATAAATAAATGAATCATACACACATAACACATGAATTTTTAACGTGGAAACCTTGTTAAAGGAAAAACCACTAGGACCTGTACCCCAATTTTTCACTCTTCTAAAGTGAGCCCTATTAGGATCCAACCCTGTTAAAGGTTACAAACACACTGTTAAGAGCGACCTTGTTAGAAGATTTTATACATAGAGGTTGTCACTTAGTATCAGGCATCTATTGCTACCATCCTTGAATCAGTCTCCTTCTTAGACTGTCAATGGGTATCAGGCAAATCCAATGTTGCTTTCATGAATCAACCTTTTTGGCACTCCTTGGGATGTACCTCAATGTATAGAAGACTGTTAAGTCCTTCTCTATTAAGAGACTTGATGCTTCAATGGTTAAACTGAAACACTATGACTTATTTCTAATGCAACTTTGAATTGTACATTTTTAGATCTATTTAAGTACATTACCTCTCTTATCAATGTATCAATTCAATTCTTTGTGCTCCACACTTTTTTCTCTGTGATGCAGTGCTTCACTGTTTGTCGGTGTCTGCAAAATTCTTTAGCTCTCCTTCAGCTTGATTGATCAGGACTGTATGAAGTAATTCTTCATCAGTTTCTCTTCAGCATCCTCTTTCTATTCACTCCCCTTAACCCCCCTTTCATGTGATACAAAAATGAATTAAGCTTGTCTCTTATATAGACATGATATTCATTGTTTCTTGATTCTTGGCGTGAAAAACAATCCAGCCAATTTGATTTAAAGCGTAACTCCTAATTTATCTCATAGTTATCTTCTTTCCAACTGTACAAATCTTCTTTAAATCAATTACTTAACTCTGGTCGAATAAAACAAAGAAAACAACCAGTTAAGTCTATCTTTAGCTCTTGCCAGCTAGATATTTTATCATTTTCTAAACTCTCTATTCTTTCGGTCAACTCTTCAGTTAGTTGTTGGTGACAACTGACAGTTCCATCGGTGTGACTCTAGTTAGCTTTGGGATCTCCATCCGTTGGGCATCATTGGATTTTTACTCATCGAACAAATCTATTTTCAGCTCGTTGGGCATCCCATGGTTTTGCTTCATTGGGCAACACTGTCTTCTGCTTGTTGGGTATCACTGTGAATTTTCTGCTTTGCCTTTACCGATGGTGGGCACTCCATCGGTGTTATCTTTCACTTAGTGAATACTTGACTTTTATGCATTTCTAAAAGCATAACCTTTCTTCCATTGATTTTATACAAACCATTAACTGATTTAATGCCTTGCATTATCTTCAACTTAACATTATCAAACATTCAATCAGTTACATGTCATCACTATGTGCATCCATGTCCTCCCAAACATCTATCAGTTTCAATCAAAATATAGAAGGGTTCATTTTACTCCTAGGTAACCCCACAACCAGTTCTGAATCCCAATCATACACAAAATAAAAAATAAGAGTCCAAGCCTTCTAAGCATTAAATTTTATTTTTATGTTGTTTCCCAATTCTATGCGCAAAAAAAATGGGTGCACAAGTTGTGGAACCCCTAGGTAACCAACTCAGTCCCCATGAGGAAACACAAAGCCACAGCCCGGGATAACACAATGCAAGATTTTGTTCATGCCCACCTAACAGTCAGGGTAAACACACCTCTTCATTTTGTGCTTTCCCTCTTCCTTCGATGAAAAGTGCAACCCCCACACACAAAACAAGGCGACAATATCTACATTTGTGTTCCACTAGAAATCAAATACCACACACTCCACACCTAAGAGAGCTCTGATCACCTCCAAAAAAAAAAAGGGTGTTGCAAAGTGAAAACATGATTCATTTTCTCCTCCATTATCGGCCCATTCAAGGCCATCTGATTCTTTGTGGCGCCAAACAAAAATTTCACTTCCAAGGAACCTCACTTCTCTTCACACCTCACAGTCCACCCATCTTTCTTGATGCTAGAAAATTGTGTCATTGAGTTTGCATATCAAGGAATGTATAGTACTTTTGTGTGTGAAAATGTGACTTATCTAGATAGCACAAACACTTGAATGAATCATTGTATTATTTATTAAACAAATTTAACTAATGAAGAACAAATCAATCAAATCGACTCATTGCCTTGTAGTAAATAGGAGTATGAATTTTGCTCTCAGATCATCGCAAAATCCAATGACTATAGATGCTATCTAAATGAAGTATTTTGAAATCTAATCTAAATGAAATGCAAGCTCATCCAAATTAAACCAAGAATAATCCATTATTGAGAAAATAAAAGTAATATTAGTATGATTTAATTATGCAAATGCAAGTAAATTAAATGAACTATGGATATTATAAGCAATTAACAATAATTTATCACCAACTCAACAATAATGTATTATTACATTTGATCCTCTTTGTATTGATGTGCGACCAACACATTGATTCAAAGAATAGTTGGTGTCGAGATCAAGAATAGTTTGATGTGAAGTGATGAAACTACTCTCAATTTGATTGATTCAAAGATATCGCTTCCAAACTTGATTGGACTAGAACCAATGAAGATAGATTAGAATGATTAGTTTGATTTGAAGTGATGAAACTGAACACTTGTTTGATCGATCTATGATGATTGATAATGAAAAATAAATAATTTGATTTGATGCAATGAAATTGATCAATTCCAGAATGACTCTTAAACCATTGGATTGGTTTGAATGAATAACTAGTTTGGTGTGATGCGATGAAACTAATTACCATTAAGACATCGATTAGAAAAATTGACTTGATTTGATGTCATGAAGCCAATTGTTTGATGCGGATGATATCACTTTGATGTGAAGTGATGAAACTGATATGCCCTTAGAGATTTGTTGATGATGAAGAATGTCAACTTGATGTGGTGCGATGAAGCTGAGATGCCCCTTGCGATGAGGTCTTGTTTGATTTGATTACTTCATTAAAGATTCATAGATTTCTCATTGTTTGATTATGTGATCATTGAATTGTTGATGTCATGATCATGCCCCTCAGGAGGGAAATTAAAATATGGCTAGGTGCCCCAGTGATAGGAAGTAATTCGATTGATAAAAATATGTAGGAAGAGAGTGATCCGATTTGAGGTTGCAAGCATTTAGAACACATTCTGCACTCTTTTTAGGTCTTGTTGACCAAGTTTGACCAATAGTTTGGCACATTGATTATTTTGAGAAGAAATACCCATTTGTTTGATGTTCAAAAGATTGATTGCGTAAGTGGTCAACTACCTTTGACTAAAAAGTCAAATTGTGATTTTGACAAATAAAATAATCTCAGATTTGATTTTCTATCCCAAAAATGGATTCAGGATAGTTAAATTAGCTAGGGTGCAATTTTCACGTCAATCAAAGAAATTTAAAAATTAGGTCAAAAACCCATATAAGGGTAAAAAGGGGTCATTTTTAATTCATTTTCACTCTTCAAGTTCCAAATTTCAAAAACCTTCTCTGAGTGAAAATGGTGATTCCTATCCAAAACCATTGATTCAAGAAGCAACAGATCCACAACCGGTCGTGAAGCTATGGACCAGCAGTAAGTGCTTGAGCTTTTGCCAGTTTTTATTGAATTTTTGCACTTCTTCATTATTTTTAGGTCGTAATCCTCGGTTGATCGTACGGGCTCTTGGGAGAGCTCGTATGAGTAACTAAAAAAAAATCTTTACTCGTATGGGCATATTATTTTTGTCTTATTAGGAGTCCCCTATATTCATACAAGAATGGTATGTTTTCCCCCTTTACTCATATCACAACTTGCATTTTCTCATATCAAATAGTTTACTTGTATTGTATGTGATGAATTCTTGTATGAAAAATCTGGTGTACTAAAAACAACGAGCATTTTTTAGGCAGAAAATGCAAATTTTCACTTTGTCTTATTGTTGATTTGTGTTCCTTAGTATATTCTCTAGCTTCTCGATGTGTTGTTCTGACGTCGTATTGATGATTGCTTCTTTTTTCTTGTAGGAGGTGTTACTAGATATTCAATTCCAGATCATGTTTCCATCGACAATGAGATTGGTACAGTATCTCTCTGAGGATGACTTGATAGTTCTAGCAGAGTGTGGATTTGGTTGGTTGTTCCATATTCTTGATATCCAGATTAATCACAGATTGTTGATGGCTCTTGTGGATAGATTCCACAATGAGCACAACATTTTTCACTTACCGACTAGGGAGATGACTATGACTCCCAAGGATGTATACTACATTTGTCATATCCCCTTGTATAGTATGAGTCATCTCAACATCCTGGTATGATTTTCATTCGCATGATATTTATGGGGATATCTTAGAGAGATGGTTGGGATGGTATACTATGATGACCAGATATTCCCAGGAATTTCCTCTAGCTTGTGTGATGGTTGGGTTCATAGGGTTCCTTATCAAGCCCGATAGAGGGCAATAGGGATTTCAGTGTGGGTGAGGTCTAGTCTTGGAGGGTCTGTTGGCTCGACTAGTCAAGTTAGGGTGGGGTTCTTGTCTCCTATCTCATATGTATCATGAGCTTCATGAGGTTTTTTATAGGGGTATGAGGAGTCTAGCTACACGAGTCTTATTTCTTCAGATCTGGGCATGGGAGCACCTCCCTATCTGCAAGCTTGTTGTCAATGATGCTTGTGCAGTTGGGAATCCATACATTTATCAATACACAGGTTATTGTAAGTCCTAAGGTCATATTAATAAGAGGGGGGGAATCAGTAATCTACCAAATAATCCAAACTTCTCTATCTTAAAACTTAAACCAACATTCACAAGATAAACCTTAATAACAACAAATGAAAATCATAAGAATCCAAATCCATCCACAAAATTGGCACACATATTTATCTTGTGGAAACCCAAATAGGGAAAAAAACCATAGTGGGGATTAGTACCCACTAAATGATATACTCTTCTAAAGTATGCCCTGTGAGGAGCTTAACCTTGTTAAAATTTTACAACATCACTATTAGGTGCTACCTGGTTAAGGGATATACCTTAGGCCTTTTAGGACCTTTACCCTGTTAAGAGTAGACTTGTTAGAGGACTTTAAACACTTAACAAAGTGTCACCTTGTTAGAGGACTTTAAACACTTGAAAAAGTGTCACCTTGTTAGAAGATTTACAATAAAAGATCTGTTAGGATCTACCCTATTAAGGGATTTAACCTACTGCAACTATTAGGGAACAATAAAAAAGAATGATCTATAGAAAAACACTACCTTTTCTTGATCAAATCCACTGAAGCACACAATATCTTCTCAACATACTTAACTCTTCCCTGGCTTGATTGCAACTCACACTTTACACCGCACTTCTTCAATGCATGATCAACACTCTTAATCTTCAACTTCAACCTTTATATACTAAAATTTTAAATTCATCACCTTGATCGAACCCTAAATTAGAATTTAAAAACATCCCGCTCAAATCCAACATGCCACATAACAAAATTAAATGCATAAAACATTTTTCCAAGACCGTGTCGTCTAATACAATGATTTACATAGAATGTTGTGTTAAGGAGTCAAACATGTTTTGACCAAACACAAGCTTCTTTAAGAATCTTCTCCATATGCTAGCATCAAGCAAGGTGATGACAAATCATCACCTCCAATTACGAAGACACATCACCAGATCGTGACTAACTCAATTGATCCTACCACAACCTTAACACTGATCACCGATCAAAGATTTAGCATTGATCGCTCAAGAACACAAATAATTTAACCTATTAACAAATCTGTCTCTGCTCACCGGTCATCTAGTCTACACACTGGTCACTTGAATTAGTTTCATTTGCAACTGTAGCATCTAAATATTTTTTTCCACAATATCCCATGACCGCGTCACAAGATACAACAAAAATTTGACAAAGAACTCAAATCATCTATCACCTATCATTAACTGTTCTAGAAATTGCATTGTTAGACTTCAACTGAACACAACTTCCTTGTATGATCACTTCAATAGTAGCGGTCATAAAATAGTCATCCAGAGACACACCTAAGTCTCCCCTAAATATAGCAACCACCGAAACTCACCATAATCCTTCATTCCTCATAACTGTGCTTGACAACATACTAAGAACACAAAGTCAATGATTGACATCAATCACAACATAATACCTGATCATCATGTAATCAAATATTATCATTACATATCCAAAACTCACATACCATCACTGCATAAAATATGCCAACAATATCCCCCTTTGGAATTGATGACAACACTCACTTCCTTACTCCAACAAGATACCTTATGAAATAAAAATGTTTCCACATATATTTTTCACATGTTTTGAAATTACTCCCCCTTTCACTTTCACTGAATTTCACACATTCTCTTCTTTAGCATACATATCCCCCTTTGACAACAATTCCAAAGGCATAAAACACAATCAATATTGGCTCTACTAAACACGTGTGACTACATAGATGACTCCCCCTAAGGAGTATCCCCACAACACCAATCCATATTAAATATATTTAATGAATACACTAGGATTGATGCAACTGCATCTTCTTATAATTCAACTCAGATAGGGTAATAACCCCCAACCTACCTCTTAGATATTCAAATGCATCCTTAGGCAATGGTTTAGTGAAAATATCAGCAACTTTCTCCGTAGTTGGCACATACTCCAACCTTACTTCTTTTTCATGTACATGTTCTCTAAGAAAATGATATTTCATAGCTATATGCTTAGCCTTAGAGTGCATTATTGGGTTCTTTTAAATATTAATAGCACTTTTATTGTTAGAATAGATAACTATCGGTTTAGTTACCTTCTCCTGAATGCATTGCAGAATCTTCTTGATCCATACTAGTACAATTAATTATTGTAGTAACATACTCAGCTTCAGCTGTTGATTGAGATATATAATTTTTCTCTTGGTTGTATAGGATACAAGCCTCTCACCAACAAAAATTGCACCTCCACTTGTGCTCTTACAATCATCAACATTACTTTCCCAATCAGTATCAGTAAACACATTCAAAGAGAAATCACCTTTATGTCCATACCAGAGACCATAATCTTTAGTTCCATTAAGATATCTCAAAATTCTCTTTACTGCAACCAAATGAGATTCCTTAGGATCAGAATAAAAATTTTCCACTAATCTAACTGCATGTGCTATGTATGGTCTTTTATGCACTACATATTGTAGCTTTCTGATCATGAACCTGTAAAGTGTCTCATCCACCTCTTTAGAATCACCTTCCTTTAATAGTTTGCAACCGGCTATCATAGGGGCACTAGCTGGTTTTGAGTATTCTAACCCAAAAGTATTCAATATTTCCCTTACATACTTGCACTTACTTATGTAGATACCATCTTTCATCTGTTGAACTTTCAATCCAATGAATAATTTAATCTCACAAAACATTGACATCTCAAATTCTTTCCTCGTCTCATCTACAAATGATATGCTCATCTCTTCATTACCACCAAAAATGATATCATCTGCAAATATCTCTACAATCAACAATCTATCATTTTTCTCAATCTTCAAATACACATTACCATTATCACTTGTCCTGATGAAACTAATCTGAATCATATATGAATGCAAACATTCATACCATGCCCTAGGTGCTTGCTTCAATCCATATAAATCTTTCTATAATTTACACACCTTGTTCTTACCTTCAGAGTTAGAAAATCCTTCAGGTTGTTCAATATATACCTCTTTCTTCAGAAACACCATTAAGAAAAGTTGACTTAACATCCATTTGATATACCTTGAATCCTTTATAAGAAGCATAAGAAAGCAATATCCTTAAACCTTCAAGTCTGGCCACAAGTGCAAATGTTTCACCATGGTTCAGGCCTTCCTCTTATGCATACCCTTTGCACATCAATCGTGCCTCATTCCTTATCACTTCACCTGTCTCGTACATCATGTTTCTAAAAATCCACTTTGTACCAAACACATTCTTGTCTGTCGGTCTAGGCACTAATGTCCAGGTATTGTTCTTCTCAATCTAATCCATTTCTTCTTCCATGGATTTCACCCAATCTTCATGTTTCAATGCATCTTTCACTATTTTAGGTTCAAGTTCAGATAGAAAACAAGTACCTTCTCCTTCCTTTCTTCTTGTTAACACACCAGCATTTCTGTCACCAATAATTAGATTAGGGGAATGATTCAACTTTATATACCTTGGCAATATCGGTTCAAATCTAGGAGTTTCTTCAACTACTCGTACTGGTCCTCCTCATTGACTTGTCTATCTTTATTTTCAACATCTTGCTCCATCGTTTGTACATAAACAAATCCATGATAGTCTTCATGTTCCTTCTTGCTAGATTCATCATTTTCTCAAAAAATTCATCTATTCTTACACTTGTACTTGCCACTATCTTATTTGTTCTCTTGTTTAAGCATTTGTAGGCTTTTCTCTTTGAGGAGTATCCTAAGAATATCCCCTCATCACTTCTTGGGTCAAAATTTCATGTATTTTCATCTCTCTTTATGTAGCATCTACTCCCAATTTTTTTGAAATAAGTTACACATGGTGATCGATCATACCACTCATAGGGATTTTTGATTGTACCTTTCTTTAACTAAACTATGTTCAATGTATAATCACCAGTGCTCACCGCTTCTCTCTGAAATGTTTATGTAACACCTTTCTTAATCATTAATGTCCTAGCAAAATCAATGATAAACTTGTTTCTTCTTTCAACAATACCATTCTACTAAGGATTTCTAGGAGCTGACATCTGTCTTTAAATTCCCTATTCTTCACAATTTGTAGTCAATTCTTGTGAGGTAAACTCACCTCCTTTGTCATATCTAAGACATTTTATAGTCTTATTGGTCTCCTTATCCACTCTGTCTTTATAGATCTTAAACATGTGAAAAGCTTCAGATTTATCCCTTAAAAATAAAACCCACATCATTCTAGAATAATCATCAACAAACAACATAAAATATCTATCACCATAGTAACTTAAATTTCTTATTAGACCACATAGATCGATATGAACCAGATCTAAAATACTTCCAAAAGAATAATTTATACTCATGAAACTAGAAATAGTTAACTTCCCAAGCTAACATTCTTTACACATTACTTTTTTTAGTTTCACTAGAAATAGAAAACCTCTCACTAACTTCATCTTACTAACTTTGATTAGGTTATCAAAATTTATATGACAAAACCTCTTATACCATAAACAAAAATCTTCTACCTTAGCAATCAGACAACTATTAATAGTAGAATTCAGATGGAACAACTTACCTCTAGTTTGTTCATCGATAGCAATCAACTCTCCTAAATTCCCAATAATTTTGCAACTACCTCCATTGAAATCAAATCTAAATCCTTTTTTATTCAACTAGGAAACACTTAACAATTTGTATCTCAAACCATCAACCTAGTAAACATCATCACAAATTGTTTTAGTAGTCAAAGAAATATATCCTTTACCTATTACCATATAGGGAGCATCATTCCTGAATCTCACCGTACCTCTATCACATTCTTCCATATTGATGAATTTACTTCTATCACCGGTCATATGATGAGTGCACCCACTATAAATAATCTATTTTCCACTATGATTCATGTTAAAAACCAAATATTTCTCACCTTTTTCTAAGTTTTCTTCCTTTATTGCGACAAACACAATTTCTTCTTCATCTCTTCCATTAGATTCTTCATCGATAACACCTTCCTCAGCTAGGTAGCATCATTTCTTGTTTTTATCCTTGAATCTTCTTCGCTTCTCCTTCATGTCATTATTAGGGCATCTAGAAGCAATGTGTCCAATTTTGTTACATGCAAATAATTTAAAAGGTAACTTACCCTTATATTTACCTTTCCCTCTAGGAAACCTCCTAGCAAACAAAGCTTCCAATTCCTCCATTTCTCTTTCTTTAGATAAGATAGATTCATAATCATTAGGATAACATGATAAATAAATATTAGTTATCTCCTTTCCTTTCCTTGATGGTTCAAGGGTCAATGATGACTTGAAATCAACTTCAACTTTAGGCATACTATTGTCATAATTGCTTAACTCAATGCAGTTAATTTCCCTATTAATACATCAAGAGTAACATTTTAGGTTCCTAGATATCTGAGCTCTTGTATGGATGATACCCTAATAGACTACTGAGGTAATCGAGTTCTCAACATTTTTATTACCACATCCTCCTTAGGAATATTACCATTAGCACCTTGGATAGTAGCAACAACGTCTTTGATTCTCTGACTGCATTGCTTAATGTTCTCATTTTCTTGCATCCTCGTATCATCATACTTTCCTCTCAAGCTATCAACCTTTGCTTTCTGCACATGTAGATCTCTACCATAGACATTTTTCAAATTTTCCCACATCTCATTAGCAGTATCCAAGTGTTTTATATCAACATAATCTGCATCATAAAGAGTACTAGCTATAACTTCCATAGTAGCATTATGTTCTAACCTTTCCTTCAATTGATCTGCAGTCAGGGTTCCTAAAGGGATAATTGATGAAGGGTGCTCCCCTTAATGCCACAAACACATAACAGAAATAGAGAAACAACAACAATTTGCAAGAACAGAAAATGGACTTCTTATTATCTCCACAAATGTGAAATTACAAACTTTCAGAATTACAATATGCAAAACCACATGGGCATTTCACTTACAATATTCTGTAGGACAAAGCCTCGAATTATTACCCAGATCTACCCAGAACTGTCCCAAACTGCCTAAGACAACACTACGGGCCTTCTTTATATAGGCAATTTCCACCGCCCGAGAAGGTTCCAGAAATTTAGCCCTTAGGGCCGACCAAACTTAGAATTGTTTTATTTTTCATTTTAATACATCAAAGTCGGCTCAAAATAACTTTTGAAACCCAAAAATTTTTGAAGGAAAATTATTTTCTGCTATTTCAGGTGGCCCAACTTCCGGAGACCATAAGTCATCACCAGTTGACCCGATTGACTATTATAACCCCATTTCAGAAATGCCATGAAGCACTCTACAACGGTTTGATTGTGCAAGCATCATCGAGCCCAAGTTTTGACCTCATCCGGGGCCTCTAAAGCCTTCAAAACGGAGCATATGCATTTCCTGAATCATGCTTCTTCAGTATCTTACATGGTCCAAACTTCTTCATTTTCAGCTTGTTATATGTACCAACTGGAAACCGCTCCTTCCGCAAATGAACCATGACTTCATCCCCAAC
>MU228460.1:762920-791406 GCA_018584345.1 Thuja plicata | reverse complement strand
GCAAATCTTACTACCATCCTTGAATCAGCCTCCTTCTTAGACTATCAATAGGCTTTAGGTAAGACCGGTGCTACTATCATGAGTCAACCTTCTGGTAATCTATTATGATATACCTCAATTACAAAAGACTGTTAAGTCCTACTCTGTTAAGAGACTTAATGCTTCAATGGTTAAACTAAAACAAAATGACCTGTTTCTAATGCAACTGAATTGCAAATTTTCAGATCTATTTACTTACAATATCTTTCTGATCAATGTATCAATACAATTCCTTTGTACTTAACTCTTTCTGCTCTGTGATGCTATGATTTTCTATTCGTCGGTGTCTGTAGAATTCTTTAGCTCTCCCTCATCTTTATTGATCAGGACTGCATGAAGTTAATCCTTCATCTATTTCTCTTCAGCATCTTCTATCATCTCACTCCACTGTGTATCTGATTGCTTGCTCGCATCTTCTTGAAGTGAATTTTTCTTGTCTCTTATATAGACATGATGTTCCTTAATTCTAGGTTCTTGATTCTTGATTCTTGGCGTGAAAAATAATCCTGCCAAATTGATTTGTGGCTTTAACTCCTGATTTATCTCATAGTTATCTTCTTGCCAACTGTACAAATCATTTACTTAACTATGGTTGAATAAAACAAATCAAACAACTAGTTAAGTCTATCCTTTAGCTCTACCAGCTAGATATTTTTCCATTTTCTCATCTCTTTGTTCTGTCGGTCAACTCTGTAGTTCATCACCGGTGACAACTGCCAGTTCCGTCGGTGTCACTTCAATTAGCTTTGGGATCTCTGTCCATTGGGCATCATTGGATCTTTCTCATTGGGAAACACTGTGTTTAGCTCATCGGGCATCCTTTGATTCTACTTTTTCGGGAAACACTGTCTTCTGCTCATCGGGCGTCACTGTGACTTTTATCTCTGTCTTTACCGATGGTGTGCACTCCGCCGATGTAGTCTGCCACTTAGTGAATACTTGACTTTTATGCATTGCTAAAAGCATAACCTTTATTCCATTGATTCTCTAAAGTCTTTGGCATTAGGTATATGACCATACAGAAGATATCAAGTTGACATCAATGATAATACAAACCATTAACTGATTTAATGTCTTGCATCATCTTCAACTTAATATAGTGAACCATTTAATCAGTTACATGTCATCAAAAACACATGTTTGAAAAAGAATTCAAATCATTTATCACCTATCATTAACTATTCTAGAAATTGCACTATTAGACTTCAATTGATCATAACTTTCTCATAGGATCACTTCGGTAGTAGTGGTCATACATTAGTCATCCAAAGACATGCTTAATGCTCCCCTAAAGATAGCAACCACTGAAACTCATTGCAATCCTTCATTCCTCATAACTATGCTTGGAAACACACTAAGAACACAAAGTCAATAATTGACATCAATGACAACATAATATTTGTTCATCCTATAATCAAATTTCATCATTACATCTCCAAAAATCACTTACCATCACTGCATCATATATGCCAACAATTATTTTGTCTAGCCCCACTTGGAGAAGACTACCTACTGGAGATGGCAGATCGATGATATGATAGTTGTCACCTAGAGGCCTTACCTAGGTACAAAGGAGTGGGGAGACTAAAGGTCACAACAGAGGGATATGTTTTTTACCCTTCCTTTGATTGGTTGCACTTCCACTGTAGTGGTGTATTTTGTTATTTCACGAGTTATTCAACAGTATGGCCAACCATAGGTCATACCACAAGAGTTTACAACATATGCCTACTATATGGATAAGGTACGCATGGGATGGGGAACTAGATTGGTTCCTACTACATCCATACAGGACTTGAGCACCATCAAGAGAGCTAGATGGGATTATCTTGATGTTGTTGTTAATGGTAGGATGACTCCCGAGTATAGGGAGTATTTTCTTGACACCCTTTTCCTTATTTCACAGACCCATTTTCCCTAATTCCTAGGATTGAGGATGATGATAATGCTCCTCCCCCTCCTCCACTAGAACATGGTAGATGAGATACAAAATAGAGGCAACCTGGTGGAGATCTTGGTGCTAGTTCTAGCAGAGAGAAACCTATTACAAGATAATGTAGGAGAGGAGAGGTAGGCACTCTTGGTTCAGCTGGTACAACAGATCCTAGTCCTAGTGGAAGATTAGGTGTTCAGATGGGAGAGAAGGATACACAGGTATAGGGAGAGTAGATTACTAGGGCCACTCAGCAGGTTAAGCTGCATAGAGATGAGGCATTTGGTGGTGAGGAGCAACAAGAAGGTGGTGAGGCAAAGGCTCCGAGACAGAGGACACGTCAGGAAACTATCCATGCTTTGAGAGAAAGATTTGAGGTTTATAGATTGAGCTAGTTGTGGCACAATCTTAGATAGCAGAGTGGGATCTACAGATAGATTATTTGATAGCCGAGTGTGATTAGAGGATAGCAGCCTTGATAGCCAAGCGCAATCAAATCCAGCATGATGCTACACAACATAGGAGTAGGGCAGCATATTATGTTGCAACATAGAGTGTTGATGTTCCTTTGGATAGACAATTCATCCCATATTCTCATTACATGGCTCGGTTAGAGGGTCCACATATGCCACTGGTCGATGATATTGTTCTACCTCCACCTCCACCACCACATGTTCCTGATGACGAAGAGGGAGTTTCTGAGAGTTAGCTTCTTATCTTCGATTATTTTTCTACTTCTAGATTTTATACCCATTTTTAGCATTATATATGATGACTTGCTTCGATGATAGTTGTATATTTTGATATTTTGGTGTACACCATGACATTGATGATATATAGATAGAGATACATATGATTTCATCTCATTGTACTTATGTTTATTGATGTTATGAGATGTTTTTATGAGATGCTTTTATTTCCTATGATGCTCTATATCAATGCACTTTATTTTATGATCATGTATACTTATGATTTATGATGATTATTCTCATTTATTATGCAAATGAATTATGTCATGGATGTTGTTCATGGATGACTATGTAGATGCATATGTAAATGCAATGTTTTCTTGATTTTAAAATGGATGGATATAATGTTACTTATGATGATACAACGTATTTATGCTATTTTTTTATTTCTTTTATGATGAATATATATGGATGCAAATTACTATGTAATGGATATGAAATGTTTCTATATGATGTACAATGCATTTATAAGTTTACATGATATGTTCATATGCAATGTTTTTAACATCTCCTGTAGAAAATCATTTTGTCAATACACATGTACTTGATCATGTCTCTAATGATGATGCATAGTTGACCATTTTATGAGAGAAGAGGATGATCATTTTGAATTCAGACCTCACCTTTCACTAGAGAGAGAACACTGCAATTTTATCATGCTATCAAACTACAATGTAAGAGCTAACATGAATGCAACCTAGAACTTAGTCACAGGATTTTTGTTTGCTATTTTCATCACTGAGAATTTGGGACATCGGAGTTGATACAACCCTTACTAGTGTCACCATGAACACAAGGATATGAGTATGACCTTCATCAGATGAAATGTGGGAAAATAATGTAAGCATCAGGGTAATAAAGCCAATATGACCAAAACATTGTTTCCAGTTGATATTGCAAAGTTACACTAGCATCAAGGCATACAAATCTGAGATAACCATGAGTGTGATCTTGTGTATATATACATATTAATAATAGTAAAGGAGATAGTTATGACCTCACCTTGGCATGTAATTAAATGGAGCCAAAGTATGTGAGTATTTTCCACCTTAATATAGAATCTCTTATCATAGACACCCATCTTATTTTGACATTGCAGGATCATCGAGACCACACCAACAATCAATAATCAAAGAAAAGATGAGCAAAAAGCATTGATAATAGACAAAATCCAAGAAAATGTTCAACATACCTTCAACAAGTTTTTGAGTGTTACATGTTTTTCTGCGTAGGGTGTTGAAAAACACCATCGTGCTTGTGAGTGTATAGTGTTGATAAACACAGTTGTGTCCTTGAGTGTTATCAAGACAATATTGAGGTTCATGATGTGTTATCTAATGTGTTTTGAGAAACATATATGTTTCCAAATAATTAGTGTTAAGAAACATTGTTGATTAGGGTATTGAGAAACACTATTGTGTCAGTGACAAACTGTCCACTAGGAAGGACTAAGATACTGACTCTGGTTTGGTTCATCGGATTGATCAAATTAGAGTTCTTGTCCCTTGGTAACAAGTGATACCTTAGGACCAAGATGAAAAAAAATCCAATACATGATTGTATTGTGTCAAACAAATGACTTGACTTAGACTATTGGGACAAAGCTAATTTGATTGTCCCTAGACTATGACTCTGATCAGTTTCAAGCCATGAGGGTTTTCAGAAAAACCAATGTGTCATGAAAGTGACTGAAAGATATGTACAAACTGAAGCAAATGGCAGGAAAGAATGAAGGATGCCAAGACTTGTGTTGATAGATGGAGCGCTTGAGTAAAAGAGGCCCCTATTTACCAGGTTTTCACCTACTTGGCTTAGATTCTATTTTTGCTACCAAGGCACCTATTTACTAGGTTTTCACCGAGGCACTTTTTCTTTTCTTTTTCATTTTTTTTAATATTATCAAGGTGCCTATTTATATGTTTTCACCAAGATAACCATTTTTTAGGACTTTTCTTTTTCCAATTTTTAGCTTTTCTTCAGGACATTTTTCACTTTTTCTATCATTTTTTAGGATAGTATAGGTATGTACATGATGTTGGATATAGAGAATGCTCAGGTGTAGAATTTATTCAGGTGGAGAGTGTTGATGGGCTTTCAGAGTTGTTCTCCTTCTGGTGTAGACAGACGATAGGCTCCAGATCCAAATGTTGCAGTAATGATGTAGGGACCCAACCAGTTGGGTTTGAACTTCCTCTTTTGTTCTTGATGTGATTGATTATAGGGATTTTTCTCTCAACACTAGGTCACCAACCTGAAGCTCCCTAGGTTTGACCTTTTTATTGTATCCTCTTGATATTCTCTTCTTATATGCCCTAAGATGATCAAATGCCACTTGTTGACACTCGTCCAATAGTTTTAGCTTTTGCAGTCTTGAGACTATGTGGTCTTCATCTGTTATCATCCTATGTAAAGAAACCCTCAGAGATGAGATCTCTACTTCTATGAGAAGGACCACTTTTGTTCCATATACTAGAGAAAAAGATGTTGCTTCAAGAGGTGTTCTAATGCTTTTTTTGTGGGCCCATAATGCAGGATTAAGCTACAGATGCCAATCCTCTGCTAAATTATTCACAATGTGATGCAAGATTTTCCACATATTCTTATTTGAGGCATCATCCCACCCATTTCCTTGTGGATAATAGATAGAAGAACAATGTTGTTTGACTTTATTACAGAGTTCAATTATATCGCCATTCTTAAATTGCCCTCAATCATCGGTTACAATACATGAAGGGATACCATATCAACAGATTATGTAGTTTTAAAGGAATAGCTTGGCCACCTGTTGTATTATTACTTTTGTGAGTGGGACTGCTTCAACCCACTTAGTGAAGTATTATGTGCTTGTTATTATGAATTTACATCTGTTTGAAGAGGATGAATATATCTACCCGATGAGGTCAAATGCTCATTGCTGAAAGGGCCAATGTGTGATGAAAGGAATAATATCCTTGGTTGGAGCGTGTATAAGATTTCCATGTAGCTGGAATTTCTTACAAGCTTTGGAGTACCTTATTGCTTCTTTCTCCATGTCTGGCCAATAGTAGCCAGCTCTCAGTAGTTTTTGAGCTAGAGTCAAACCATTAGAATAAGAACCACAAATACCTTCATGGACCTCAATTAACACACATTTGGACTCTTCCTTTTCTATAAACCTAAGAAAAGTACCATCTAGTCCTTTCCTATACAATTTGTTTTCTATGAGAACATATAGTGAGGCATTGTGAATCAAGTGTCATTTTTTCATTGCGGGCTAGCTCATGAGGAATGACTTGATGATGTAGGTAAGCGTAAACATGTTGGTAGTAGGATAATTCTTGTCCTATGATAGAATAGATCATCTAGGAGTCAGGGGAGTTGTATACTGCGTAATGGATCTCTCCCACCAGGAACTCTTAACATAAGTCTTCTTCTTGTTGTTGTTGTGCAGAAGCCAATATAGCCATTAAATAGACAACTCTATTTTCTATCGTTAGAATATGTTAGAATGTGATTAAAGTGAATTAATTTTTAAAATAAACAACAATTATTTTTTTAAGGTATGAGTTTATTAACCCTTGTTTTATAGACATCATTGATTTGGTTGATTACTAGTTGAGAGACACCATGAATATGCAACTCAAAAATGTTCCATTCAATAGCCAATTTTATTCCATTCACTAAGGGTTCATATTAAGCAATGTTGTTTGTACAAGAGATCCAGATCTTATATGCCTTAGGAATAGAGTAACTCTAAGGAGTGGTGAATAACACACCTACATTTGAGCCTTGTTGAGTGAAAGAGTCATCAAAGAACATCTTCCAGGATCTATGAGTGATGTGCATAATGGATTTATCTGGAAACTCAGTGTTGATAGGTTGATCATCTTGTAGTAGGGCTTTATCCAATTGATATGTGATGGCTTTCCCTTTGATATCCCTTTGCATGAAATAATCAATGTCAAACTTGCTAAGAATCATTACCCATTTAGCCAATATGCCAGTAGAGGTAGCTTTGTTCATAAGGTATTTAGTGGATCAATCTTTGCAACTAGTTTTATAGAGTGTTCCAACATATAAAACCTCTTTTTTGTGATGAAAACACAACTTCCAGACAAGCCTTCTCAATCACTAAGTAGTTCATCTCATACGAGACCAAATTTCTATCGATGTAGTAAATAACTCATTCCTTTTTGTTCTCATCTTGTTGTGCAAGAAGTTTCGCTGATGATGTTGTGGTAGTTGAGATGTACATAATTAATGGCTTACCCTATATAGGAGACATCAAGACAGGTAGATTTTCCAAATATTCTTTGATTTGATTAAAAAAAAATTCACATCTTTCATCCTATTGATATGTCACTCCTTTGCGTAAGGTCTTTGTGAATGGTTCTGCCTTGTTAGCCAGTTATGAGTTGAATCTTCTGATTTTTTGAATCCTCTCTTGGAGTGTTCTTATTTGGCTGATGTTCTTTGGAAACTACATCTCTATGATTGCTTGTACCTTTGTTGTATCCACCTCTATCTGTTTATTGAGAAAATGTATCCCAACAATTTACCAGATGTCACACCAAATGCACATTTCTTTGGGTTCAACCTTATTCTGAACTGTTCCATTTTGTCTAGAATCTTGCCCAGATCTTGCAGATGTGTGGATATTTTCATGTTTTTAACTATTGTATCATCCACATAGTCTTCCATGTTCTTATGTATCATGTCATAAAAAATGGTTATTATAGTTCTTTGGTATGTACCACATGCATTTTTCAAATCAAATGACATGACGTTCCAATAGAAGATATCCTAGGCACGTGTGAATGTTATTTTATCTTAATCTTCAGGAGCAATTTTCATTTGGTTGTACCTTGAGAAGCCATCCATTAATGAGTCCATTTTGTATCCAGTGGTCACATCAACAATCATGTTGATATTGGGCAAAGGGAAGTCATATTTGGGACATACCCTATTAAGATATCTGAAATCAATGCATACTCGGATAAACTTATATGGTTTTGATACAAACACGATATTTGAGATCCATTTTTCATAGTCAATTGCTCTGACGAATCCAACTTTGAGCAATTTTTCTAACTAATCTTTCTATAGTAGAGCAACATGAGGGTGCATCTTTATGAGTTTTTGTTTACCTGGTCTAACTCTAGGTGCAATTGAGAGATGGTTCATTATGAGACTTGGATCCAACCCTGGCATATCTTAGTAAGTCCATGCAAAGTTGATTTTTTTTCTTTAAATAATTAAGTAAACTCTTTCAACTCCTCTGCTGATAGTGATTGTGCCAGATGGATTATATGCGGATGCTCTTCAGTTCCAATATTCACAGGTTGCATTGGTTCTATCAACGTTTATAATCACTCCTAGAAGTGACTTGGAAAGATATCAAGTACATCAGCCTTCACAACCTCAGAGAGGTTTTCATAGTTGGATGCATGTTTTATTTATTATTATTTTTTATTATGAAACTGCCACAATGTGGTTTTCACCGTTAAAATGTTTGTTTCTTTTCATTTTATAATTGAGGTACTTGATATCTTCTTAAGTCATATTCACGCTTGGTTCGCTGGTGGAAGAGGTGACTAGTTCAACAATAATAAGATACCAGGCTAATACATACTCATTGGGAAATGTAGGCATGGTCATGGGTTGTTCTTTCAAAGCCCAATCAATGAGTTCAGGATGCATGAGTGGAAGGGATTCAATAGGTTCTAGGGTGTTCATGGTATGTTCATCACAAAATTGGATTGTTAAGTAGAGTCCTAAATTAGTACCCTGTATAGATGTGTTCATATCGGTGAGGGCCCTAATGACATAATTGAAGCCTATGTCATAGATTTGAGGATCTAACTTGTCAGACCTAATCCCTGAGATTTCACCTACCTTGATTTTGGTTATGCATTTATTGTACTATGTCGACCTCTTTATCTAGAGTTTCTTCAAATAGACTTTCAAATTCATACTCATGAGAATCTGTTTCATATTGGTCCACCATGCCTAATACATGAGCAAAGTCTACCCTTTGAACCCAATTAAGATAGGTCCTTCCCATAAATTTTTCTATGGTCATGTCATGTTCCTCTGTTTCAGGACTTTGTTGAGAGGTTGAAGCCTATGTTTGACCAAGAATCATTTGTTTCTCAGTAGCATTGATCTCAAGATGTTTTTCTTTGTCCCTATTAAGAAGAGATAGAACACAGAGAGTAATAGGATAAGGATATTCATCCTCCTCTTCAGATTCACCCCATTTATAGGTGGGTGTGTCTTTATATCTCATTTCCTTAGCTGATAAGAAGCCTAAGCCATTTGTATCTTTAGAACTTTTGTACTTGAGTTCTATGGGTTCTATGAGACTATTTTGATTATAACCTATAGGGCCTTTCCCTTGATAACCCATACATCAAACCAAATCGTATCCCTTGTCATATTTCTCAGGCGAGATCTCACAATATTTAACATCATGACCTTCAGGTTCTCTATACAGCCATTCCAGGATAGCTTTCTCTTCATTTTCATCTTTAAGCGATACATTTTCTTGAATAAAACTACCATCATAGATTAATTTGGCTGGTTTAGTTGATGGTTTTATTTATTTTGAAAGTCTCCCATAAGATTTGGGTGATGTGGGAAGAGAGGTTAGTAATAGAACATGTTCTATCATGTATCCACCCATCCATGTGTCTTTTATTTTAAGCTTATTTTCCATTTCTTTCATTGTATCTCTAGCTGACTCAGAGGTAGAAGTTTCTTTGTTGTGTAGGATAAGAGTATCAACCAATTGTTTAAGCACATTGGAAGTATAACTAGTATTTGCGAGAATGGTGATTTCAACACTATTGAAGGGAACTTGATACACTGATGGTAAGTGGACATGACAACTTGCATCTCGTGTATCCATGGTCTTCCCAACAAAATATTGTATGCTAGTGGAAGATCTAGTACCTAACATATGACCTATCTTTCCATAGGACCCGCTATGATAGGTAGACATACAAGACCTTTGGAATATCTCTCATTTTCATCATATGCCTTTACTATTATCTTCTTATTGGGATTAATGACATACTCTAAAAATCCCAATTGTTCTATAAAATTATTAGTACAGATGTTTGAACATGCACCTCTATTTATCTAGATCACTTGACATGACGCTTGTGGATCATGACTTCAATGTGCAGGGGTAGATTATGAGGGTGACTCAAAGAATTATCATCTTCTTCTGAAAATGACAGAGAGTGGGGTGAGGTCAAGTGACCCACCATGGATTAAAACCAATCTAAGTCCAAGTCCTTAGGGACATTGGTAGTTGATAAGGCTTTATCCAAAATCTCTCTATGAGCTGGAGATATTTTGAGCAGTTCAAAAATTGAGATTTGAGCATTCATTCTTTGCAATTGCTTGACAATGTTGTAGTCAACAACATGAGATGAAACCAATTGTTTGGAATTTAATGACTTAGACATGGTTAAAATTGGTTGTTTATTTGTTGATGTAGAAGTTTTTGATGACGTTGGTTGATTACTAGATGCAGAGGGGATGGAAGGTCCAACTCCTCTTAGGGTGACCATTGCTTATGCGTGGGTCACAACGTTAGCCACTCTAGACCCTTTTTCGTCTTTCCTAACAATAATGACATTGTAATATTCAGAATGGACTAGCTTAAGCATGTGTATGACATTATCATTAAATGTGCCATATGTGTGATTAATTCTAGCACCTTTCTTGGAGCTTTCCTCTTTCTCATATTTAGGCAAGGTATTTGTAAATGCTTTATGATTAGTGTTCGTGGCATGATTTCCAACCACAATTATTTCATTTTCAATGAGATCTTGGATCTCATGCTTGAGTCTCATACAATTCTTAGTCTTGTGTCCATTATTCCTGTGGAATTCATAGTAGTCATTATCGCTCCACCATTTTGGTTTCACCTCAGGTTCATATGCTCTAGAATTGTCTAGCAACGTGATCAGTTTATTTGCAAGAAGAGTCTTGAACGTTGATTGGTACAATTTGCATACAGGAGCAAAGTTACACTTGTGCTTGAACCAAGGTTTCTCTTTCATGAGATTTCTTGTCCCTTTTGAAGGAGGTTTAGTGGTATTTTTAGCAGCTTTTAGGGCCTTTGTGTCACTTTTTAGATTAAATATTTTTGGTTTCAATTGAAAAGCAACATGGTCAACCACTCTGTCATTTACCATGCTTTTATTTTTGTTCCAATACTTGTTCTTGTCCTTGGAATTGGAACTATATTTGTTTTCCTTGTAAAGGGTGATTTCACCCTTTCTGACAAGCACATCTTCTATTTTTATGGTTCTCTCTACTATTTTGTCAAAGGTGGGTGGACATTGCATATGTATGGGGAAATTCAATTTGGGGATCAACACATTGGTGAATATATCCATCTTCTCATATTTAGGTATGAGGCATGAATATCGAGAAAATACTTACCTCCATCGCTGAAGAAAAGTTAGAAAAGGCTCTCCCATTTGTTTATTGGTATTGTACAAATCATCCATTGTTACAGGATGTTGGATGTTATATGAATACTGTTGTAAAAATAGATTGATCAGTTCGTCGAAAGTTTTGATCCCCGTGGATAACTTTGAAAACCACTCAATATCTTGGCCACCCATACTCCAAGGAAAGGAAAAATAAGGTGTGTTTGTTCATGCATAAATTTTGTGCATAGAGCACTGAACTCCCATACGTATCTTGTGGATCATATTGACCAGGATACTTGTCAAATTTTGGGATCTCAACTCCATGTGGGAATGGAGGTAAGTACATTTTTTATCAAAAGGAAATGGACAAATGGTGTCTAGAGAATAATTTGTGGTTGTTTTATCTTTTTCCCCTTTTTATTTCCTTCAATTCATCTTGCAAGGCTTGTAGTTGTTTTTTTACCCGTGTTAAAACTTAAAGGAGTTTCTTCCTCTTTAGCGATGATGTCTTCATCTCTGTATTGAGGAGGAAGTTAGGATCCTTGTTGTGCTAGTTCAAAGAAGTATTGTTCTTTCTCTCGAGACATGATGGTTTTCATAATTTTGAGAAACTCTATCATTTTTACATCTGGTAATACTGGCCTCATCAGTCTCAGAGTCACTCAAGGAGTGCTCACTATGAGTATCTCGGATACTAACACTGTGATGTCTACGTCTAGAACCTTCTCGCCCTTGTCTTTCTCTAGACATTTTTTAGTTAGATGATCTATCTTGATGAGAGGTTAATTTTCTTAAATTTTATGGTTGTTCTATGAAAAGGGGGTTTACTTCAAGTGTAAGATGTTGTCTCTCTTCTTCTTGAGATTGTTTGAGAGAGCCTCTAGTTTGTATAGGCATGAATCAATAAATTGTCTGACAAGGGCTGAAGTAAAAATTGGCATGCTAATTTACTCCAAGATCATTTATGACAATAAGATAACGTCCAATTAAGAAGGATATGTAAATGAATCATATCCAAGTTAAGGTTAACAAACCTAGATAATAATGCACTCACAAATTAGAAAAAGGACAAAAAAAAAGAAGACTGAATTGATGATGATGATGATGAATTGATCAAAGGACTAGACCAACAAATTAGGACTCACGACAACAGAAATTGGACTATCAACTAACTATGACTAAAAAAAGATGATCAACTATGACAAGCTCACCATTCTGAAGGCAAAACTGCAGAAGACAAGATAGAATCTAACTAGAGGTCTAAAATTGATGAAAAGGACTTGATTATGTAAAATTGTACACCAAACTAAGAGGACTAACAAAACTAACAGAACTTCAAATTTTGCCAACTCTCTATTAAGGTTTTTCATTTTTTTTTTTGTTTTATTGTTCAGTTTTCATTTTTGCTTCAAGTTTTTGATTGTTAAATGTTAAAAGTGTATAATCACATCAAACACATGCGTGAAAAGACTCACTGACACTAGTACTTTCTAAGCCCTGTAGTCAATTGGATTAGTGAGAAAATCCTCGCTCACTAACTTAAGTACACACCCAATAGCTAATCAGAATACAACCACCACCAACCATGCAATGGGTATAATGATGTCGTATTATCCAAATCCAAACACTAATGGGGGAATGATATGGCCAGTGTCTTGGGAGAGTTACTATCTCCCTTGCACTTGGATTATCCTACTTTTAGAGGTGAACCAGATAAGTTGCTATTCTATGGAGTCTAGTAAGGTCTACATTAAAATAAATCCTTTGTGTCTGTGTAAGCATAATTTAGGCGTATAGCCCCACAAAGCTCCTTGGCACAAGAAGTCACGTAAACATGATTGATACCTCTAGGGCCCTATCATATGCTAGGCGAGAGCCAAGTATAATCTCAAATGTACCCATCTTCTGAGGCTTTGGCCCCAAGAAGAATTTATTTTTAATGTGAGTTAGAGTGGTGTGCCTTACACCTCATGCTCACATGGGTCATTCTACAAGGGTGAGTACTTTTTCCCATCTAAAAGGTATGCATGAATAAATAGAAAAGCTACGAGGGTATAGATTTCTGATTTTTTCTTAGAGGGGAAAAGAGCATACTTTCCTACCTTTTCGCTATTCTCAGACACACCAAATAGTTGTTAATTTTAAAAATTATTGCATGTGAGGTTCCTATAAAATTATTAATTAAAAACACAAAGTTTAGTTGTTACTCCCTAGGCAACCTGCATGAAATACATCAGTAGTCTCATTTTTTATCTCTCTGGCATGCATCCTGCATAAAAGGTCAAGATACTTTTCAAGTCTCTTCGATAAAATGATCTACATAGATATGTTAAGCTGTAGAAAATACAGAGAGATAGAAAACAATCAACCTATCAGCATCAGCAAGGTCAAATTAAATCATAAAATAGTAAAGAAAGCTTGTTGTTTTTCCAAAAACCAGTGCAGATTCTCGTACGAGAACCTACAGGTACTGATATGACAACCTACACCCTGTTATATGAGCATTAATTTCCACTCATACTACTCTATGAGAATTCTTGTACGAGCAAACATAATCAGAGTATGGAAAGAATCCTGAAACTTGCAACATCAATTCGAATGTGAGGTTAGAAATGGATGTTCTGCCTCATAGTGGGCGCCAAAAATGTGTGTAAAAATGTGACTTATCTAGATAGCACAAACACTTGAATGAATCATTGTTTGATTAATTAAACTAATTAAACTAATTAAGCACAAATCAATCAAAGCGACTCATTATATTCTAGTAAATATGAGTATGAATTTTGCTCTCAGATCATCGCAAAATCCAGTGACCATAGACTTTATCTAAATGAAGGATTTTGAAATATAAGCTAAATGAAATGTAATTTCATCCAAATTAAACCAAGATTAATCCATTATTAAGCAAATTAAAGTAATATTCCTATGATTTAATTATGAAAATGCAAGTAAACTAAATGAAATATGGATATGATAAGCAACTAACAATTATCTATCACCAACTCGACAGTGTTCCTCTACTTCACAAATTCTCTCCTTTAGATGAATGGAGGCCTCATTATATAGAAATCCTCTAAAAATTGAAGGATGAGATCGATTAATGATTAATGATTGAGATTGATCCCAGACTAGCACAATCCATGTGCAATTGATTTGATTGGTCGATACTCAAATTTAAAGAATCAGTTAACTCCAATGATTAATCAGTCATTTTGGAAGTTTCAAAATCAAATGATGAGTTAACAAAACTAATTGAATAGTTAACTAATTTGTTTCCAAAATAATGAGGATATAATATTTAGTTAACTGAATTGATTTGATTTGTTTCCATAATGATAATTAGTTGACTGAACTAAACTTATATGATCAATCTTTTTGGAATATTTAAATGGTTTAATGCATTTTCCTCCAAATTGTGATGACATAACTAATTTAATCCTTTTTATGATTAATTGACAATTCTTATTTATTTAATCAATATCCTAAGACATTAATTAAATAAATAGTATAAGGTTGATTTAATTGTCAACAACATTTGGACTTAGGAATTAATTAATTAAATAGGATCAAGTGCGATGATTGAATGGGACCTAGAGTTTAGGTCAAATCAGATTGATAAGTTGAATTGCCTTACATTAGAACTTAAGGGATTTAATCAAGATTAGGGTTTTCTTGATGAAAAATCAAGATTAGGGGCTTAGGGCTTTGTAGACCATTTGTGGGTGATTACAGTACTAACATTCCTTCGCATTGAATTCTCAATAAAACTAGCACGTGCAGCGACAACCACAAGAAGAACCAAAGTTTGCCACCTTGCCAACATTGAATACATCTTAGTCCGTCATAATCCAATGAAATATTTATTTTGCCCCAAATATTGCATCAACATCTTCAATTTGGGTAAGATGATGTCACCCTCCACCATCGGCAATAATGTTTCCCACCTCAGCATGTCACCTCAACTTCCAACTTGGACAATGAGTCAACCAAGGCATTTCCCTCCTGATAAAAATGCGTGATTTTGAAATTTTGGAATGTAAGCAACTTATTTATAATAATTGAAATATTTTTTTGTAATCTCCATGTGAAGGACTTTCCCGAAACAATAACATTTACAATAATCTGGGAATCCCGCTCCAGATGTAAATTAACCACCTGTAGCCTTTGTTTCATCTCCACTCCCATCAGTGCAGCCTGAGCCTCAACATTATTGTTTGTCCCATCACTCTTTTTTTTTATGCTCAGTTGTAATTATATTTTCATATAAATCCCTGGTGGTGCACCTAGCACTCGATGGGCCAAGGTTGCCCTTTGAAGCACCACCAAAATTTACCTTGTTCTGAAGTTTCCCATGTTAGTTCTTCTCTCCTTGTCTTGTCCAGATCAACCCTAGAAAAATCATTAATAGGTATGTATTAATCATATTATTATTTTTGGTAGAAATGTTTCTTTGTTTTTTTAGTATTATATCAATATAATAAATAAAATAGTTAATCATTGAGAGGTATTCATTTTATTAAAGTTAGGTATAATTTTAGTTTTATTTATTTTTTAATGTGGACTATTATTACTTAGTGAGATTTTTTTTTGTGGGTTCATTTAGCTCATTTAAAGCCATTCAAATTTAGAGTATTAAGGGCTCTTGATTTTTATTGGATGGATTGAAACAATTGTGCATAAGAAACATATAATTTATTTTTTGGTTGGTAATTGGTATTTTGTATTGATAAAGCATAAGGAAATTACATTAAAACATGATTCAACGTATAGCCATAAACCTATATCATCTATAGGAGTCATTTGCTCCTTTACAAATTCAAACCATCATACCTTGATATCCTGGGATACATTTGAACTAATGACCTTTAGTCTTTACACAAAAAGTTTGTCTGCTTACATTCCGTCTCACTGTGAGAATTTTTTAGCCTAAGCATAACAGATTCTACTTACAAAAAAAACCTAAGAGTTTAGATTCCTCTGTTATTGACCCTACAAAAAAAAACCAATAATTTGTTCAAAACTTGGGCCTTTGAGCATGCAACACTTCATTGTCTGGCTTCACTGATCAAAAACCCTCAGCGGGCACCTGCATTTACATACATAGAGAAGACACCAGAAAAGGACTCCAAAAAAAATTTCTTATCATGGAGAGTACAACAAAATGGTCCTCCTTCTATCTCAACCTCGTGGGTTTCTTCTCCTCCTCAGCACATTATCTAGAATGGTCACGGCTCGATTGTTAGTCATTTGGGTTTTTTTTGAGAGCTCCTCCTTCACTTGCCTCCATCCATTCATAGCTTTCTAGAACATATGAATCTTATCAACCATCACCTACCAGCACAGAAAAGGGATGAGCCTGAATCTTCTAGCATCATTGTCATCTGCAAAACACTCAGTGATATCCTGCCCTACACCTGACACAAACCACTCTAGGATAGAATTTGTGTCTCCCAACACATCCTCATCAAACAGAGCCTTTGTTTTGTGGACAACTTCCTTTGTGATTTCACGGATCTCTAGTCCCCATGCCATAAAGATGGAGATAACATCTAAATTGGTGCGTATTTTAACCATCCTTTCTTGAAATTGGGTACCTATAACCTTCAACACACTTGCCACCATTCTATCAGATTTAATCTTCAATAGCCCTTTAATTCTTTCTCTGCTAACCAGGCCCATGAAGGCCTTCACCTACTTTTTAGAATCCAAACTAAAAGTGGCCTCCATTCTTTCCTTTACACACTAGAGAGTTTTGTTTTGTGTTATTTTGAGGGTCGTTGATATGATAAAAAATTGTTGTTTTGCTCTATTTTTAAAGCTATTACTTTGAGTTTACACCCAACCTTCCCTGAAAATTGCGTGACAGGTATAATCATTTCCCATGGCCCAACTTGTGCCATAAAAGCATGCATGCTCATTAATTATTACCATTATCAAATTGCTCTTTATTTCCATCATTATTTTAGAATCAAATTGTACATTTATAAATTGGAGAAGTCAAATATCAAATCATTCATGTTTTCAAATGTGGTTTCCCAATTAACTACTTTATCTGCCTCCTGATTTCCCTCTCGCAGAGTATGACTAATTTTATATTCTTTGAATTTCTATAGACATTCATTCACTTCTCTTATAATGCTATTAATATACCAAGTTTGGGATTGTCCTTTCTTTATAGCCTCAATTATGATTTTTGAGTCACCTTCTATATGAATTTTATCCACACCTAAAACACTTCCCATTTTCAAGTCTAAAATTGTTTCTTGTGCTTCTACCAGATTATTAGAGTCGTCCTCTAATCGTTTAGCTGCTAAGGCTAATATCTCACCTTTGTAGTTTCTTGCTATAGCCCCTACTCCGGATATACCTAGATTTCCTTTTAAAGAGCCATAGAAGTTTACCTTCATCCAGCCAGTGTCTGGATGAACCCACCTAACATCATCTCTGCAATTCTTAATCATTCCTGATTGACTACCATCATTTTTATATCAAAACTTTATTCCTAGCCAGTGTCTTTGAATTGAACTATCCCATGATGAGAATACGGTGCTAGCCTTTATTTTTCTTATTGCTGAGCTCATAAATTCTTCAATAGAAGCATCAATCCTATGGAAAATTCTCTCTGCTAATTCTGAAACCTCTTGGAAAATTCTTCTATTATGTTCCTTCCAAAGCTCCCATATGATGATTGAAGGACAAATAATCCAAATTTTAGATAAAGTGGATTTCCATGGAGGGATTTGCCATCCCTTGAAAATATCTATTAAAGAGTATGGAAAGGGTCCAACGGAATTTAATCTAGATTTTGTCCTCTCCCAATAGTGTTGAGAGAATTTACAGTGGGCTAGAATATTATCAACATCCTCATCTACCTACTCACACAACGAACATCTTGATGGACCTATAAAACCAAATTTATTTCTTTTATCACCTGTCAAAATCCTATTCCGAATAGAAATCCAAGCAAATGCTCCTACTTTTGGTAAGCAGTCTTTATCCCAACATAGTTTATAAGGCCACTCACATTTTTCCTCCTCATGCACTAATAAGTTGTAGCCCAACTTTGCCGAGTAGTTCCCACTTTTTTTAGCACACTAGATAACATTATCTTTACTATCCAGTAGAGTGAGAGATCTTTCTGCAAATATAGTGTTAATTTTAGTGCACATTTCCACACACGTGACAGTAGTAGCAGTGTCTTTCCATCCCCATTGTTGTCCCCAAGGCCCAAACTTTGGTTCCATATAGTCCTTGAACTTTTCACCACACACATCCTTAAAGTTGTCAATTAGTGCTCTCGAATTGTGAATTTCTATCAAAGACGGTTTACTATCCCATGAGTCCTCCCAAAACAAATCATCTTGTCCATCCCCAACTTGCCATGATAAGTGATCACTTATTATGGGTCTACATTCCAAAATGAAATTCCAAATTATTGACCCTTTGGGAGGGTTTTGCATTGTAAGAATTCTTCTATCCTCCCCTGAATCCAAGTATTTTTCTTTCAGGATTTTTACCCAGAGTTGAGAGGGATTAGTATAAATATCCCACACCAATTTGTTCCCTAAGCCCTTATTAATCAAGTGCCACTTACAGAGCCTAGCTCCTCCATTTTTCCTTGAAGTGCAAATAGTGTCCCAAGCCACTAATGGCCTTTTCTCCTCTACCTGTCCTCCATTCCAAAAAAAAATCCGCATGCATTGTTCAATGTATCTCAACACCTTGATTGGGATTTTAAGACAGCTCATTCAGAAAATAGGAATGGCTAAGATTACCGATTGAAGCATTAGAATATAGCCTGCATAAGTGAGCCATTTGCCTTTCTAGCTGTCCATTTTTTAAACAAAACTATCAATTAAATCCTTCCATAAATTTTCTTTTGAAGCTCCTGCAAAAATTGGAATGCTCAAATATTTGTTTGGGAGACAGCCTACTTTCATCCCAAGAATTCGTTTGATGTACTGTTGAGTGGGTATATTAGTATTAAAAAAGAAAATCTCACATTTCTCCTAGTTAATAGCTTCTCCTGAGGCTGTGTTGTAAGTTTCTAGAGTTAATTTAATAGTTCTAGCTTCACGCACAGATGCTTCTCCCATAATATAAGTGTCATCCACAAACTACAGATGAGTGATAAGATTTAGACACAAACTGCAGATGAGTGATAGGATCTAAATCTCTAGCAGCCTTAAGTCCTTTCCAAGATCCCAAAGAATTATCCTTATTGATGGTTCTTCCTAATGCCTCAACTAGAATAATGAAAAGAAAGGGAGAGAGAGGATCTCCCTGACAAATACTAGTAGAGGTTTCAAAAAAACCTTGAGGGCTTCCATTGATCGGTATAGAAATATGAGTAGTTGACATGCAACTATACACCCATTCACACCATGCCTTATCAAAACCAAAATTTTTAAGCACCTTCAAAAGAAAACTCCTATTTACATTATCATAAGCTTTTCTTATATCCATCTTAACCATCATGTTGGTAGATTTTCCCTCCTTTATGGAATGAATTACTTCATGCACCACTATAATTCCTTCATAAATGGAGCGACTGGGAGAAAAACTGCTTTTTTCCTCTAAAATAATTGTAGGCAGCACTTCTTTCAGGTTATTTGTCATTACTTTTTTATCACTTTGTATACAGTATTACAGAGGGCAATTTGTCTAAAATCATCAAAGGATTCCTTCCTTCCTTTCTTGGGAACCAAAGCCCAAAAAGTATTGTTAAAATCCTTGAAAATGAAACCTCTTTTTCTTGATTCCTCCACCACTTCATATAACTCCTTACCCAAAATGTGTCAAGATTTTTGAAAAAATAAAGCTGGGAATCCATCTGGACCGGAAACCTTATCACTATTCATTTTGAATAAGGCTTTTTTGACTTCTGACTCAATTATACTTCTCATCAGCCTTGTGTTTTGTTCTGTGGAAATAAGCTAAGGGATTACCTCCAAAAAGTCATCCATATTTGTATTTTCCTCTGTGGATTTTACAAAGATCGAGGAGAAGTGTTTTAATGCAAACTCATTGATTTGATTTGGTTCAGTCAATAAAGATCCTTGATTATCTTTGATTGAGAAAATTTCATTCAAAGATCTTCTGCATTTGACAAAATTGTGGAAATTTTTGTGTTTCTGTCCCCTTCTTTGAGCCATGTTTCTCTTGACTTTTGTCTCCAAAATGTTTCTTCCCTATGTAAAATCTCAGAATATTTCTTTTTTAACTCTATTTCTTGAATAAAAATGTGCATATCCATACCCCCTGTGGCAGTTAACTCATTTAAAGAAGCAAGTTTTTCTTCTAGGTTATATTTTTTAGCAAAAATATTCTTGAACTTTTCTCTATTCCATATCTTTAAGTTCTCTTTTATGAATTGCAATTTTTTAAAGAAAATGAAATCATAGTTACCCGATCTTCTCAGAGTAGCTTTCCACCAACTTTCAATCATATCCCAAAGGCCCGATTCTCGTAACCACATTTTTTCAAATTTGAAAGGGGCTCTTTCTGGAGCAACATCTTCAATTATCCTTAGACATATCAAAAAATGATTTGATCCCGTGATAGGCAATATATCTGCTTAACATAGCCATTTGGTTTCCTCCCAAGCACCACCAAGGAGTAATATATCTAACTTTTTAGCAATATTTGTGAATCCTTTATGTCAGTTTGTCCATGTAAAGGCTCCATTTTTTAACTCTACATCTTGTAATTCGTTCAAAGTGACAAAATGTGCAAAATCCTGCTGACTTTGACTATTCTACCCTTTTCCCCCTATTTTTTTCCTTTGGAGAAAGAATGGAATTGAAATCCCCCCTAGCAAAAAGAGACTATCTTTGAATCTGGAAATAATGCTAGTGAGGGAAGCCCATAACTGTTGTTTCATTGCTTGATTGCAAGGGCCATAAATATTAATAGCATAAAAGGTGATATCATGTTGAAAAGATTGGATCTTAACTAACTGCCACTTGCTTCCTTCCTCTACCAAACGAAACTATAACCTTGCCTCCTTCAACATAATTCCTATCCCCCCAGACGCACCTTCTGCACCTTTAAAGAGGCAACCCCATTGTTGAAATTTCCTTGTACATTGTAGCAAACCATCACCACTTAACTCTGTTTCTTGTAGAAAGACCAAATCAGGTTGGGCTTGGTCAAGACATCTTTTGACCAACCGTTGTTTGTCAGGGGCATTGTAGCCCCTGACATTTCATGAAAGGAGCTTCATGGCTTCCGGGAAGAGGAACATCCCCTTCCCGATTTTAGTATTATATCAATATAATAAATAAAATAGTTAATAATTGAGAGGTATTCATTTTATTAAAGTTAGGTATAATTTTAGTTTTATTTATTTTTTAATGTGGACTATTATTACTTAGTGAGATTTATTTTTTGTGGGTTCATTTAGCTCATTTAAAGCCATTCAAATTTAGAGTATTAAGGGCTCTTGATTTTTATTGGATGGATTGAAATAATTTAGCATAAGAAACATATAATATTGAGTATGGGACTTATTTGTAAAGTTTGAGAGATGTTTATCTTTTGACAAGGGGTTTTCAGTCCAATAAATTTAATGAAGGTTCAATTATAACCTCACTTTTTCAAAATGTTCATCCTCACACCTTTAGATCAAAGACATATATTCCATTAAATTTTTTCAATACACAACTCTGACTCCATATTTTAACAAGATCTTCGATTGAGCTAGAGTCCCTACCTTTTGTTAAAAGTGGAGACAAATTTGCTCTATGGTAGAAGAAACTGGACAAAATTATAATAATGAGATTTAGTAGTCATAATAGTATAGTTGATTTCTTTAGTTTTTCACATTTTCACAAGGTCTTTCAAGATTAAAATGATGGGTGTGGGGTGAATTCATCTAGAAATATTGGTTTGGTTTGGTTTACATATTTTTTGCATGGAAGCTACATTAATTGTTAGTAGTATGTAGACCCCCCTTTTACATACTATATAGTTGTAGTTAGCATGTTCTTCTCCAATGAAATCCTTTAAAAAGAAAAACTGGATCAAGATATCTGACTTATTTTAGTATGGTTTTGCCTGAAAAGAATTGAAAGCTTTTGGCCAAGGCAGTAAATTTAATATTATCTTACAAGTAACTTATCATTAGATATATTAAATTTCATTGGTATTTTTTTAAAATCAAGCTAGTGTAAGACGAATCAAAACAATAAAAAGTGCATTACACTCATATAAAACTAAAGTTCAAAGTGCATTGTAATCCTAAATCCTAAATGAAACACACATTATAGTCCTGAATGTATATACAACTATACAAAGTGCATTGAAATCGTAAATCAAATGTGCATTGCAGTCCTAGAAACACATTAATAGACACTTGATAATTAAGGATGTTGAAAAATATACTAAAAAATAGAAAGTATTTTAAGTCACTACTTACATATCTTCAGTTATGTTCATGTCAACTTCATTTCTATTGATTATTCTTAATTAATATCACCTAAGGAGCTCCAAAAGCCAAAGAACTATTTATAATCTTGTTTCTATATCAACTTATGGCTTACAAGGCTTTCTATTCTCAAAAAAAATCACATCCCTAAGTATAGGGTGCTTTTGATGCCTTAAATGAAATTGACCAAAAATAAATGAAAAACATAAGCATAATATTTTTACCATTACACATAATGTACTAGAAGTTGGCCCAAAACATCTATACTATGAGAAACATGGAAATTGATTCTTTAACTTAAATTATTATTATTATTATTATTATTATTATATATATATATATATATATATATATATGACTATTGTGTAATGAATTGTAATTTTATTCTAGAATCAATTGCTAAGTTTGAATTATTTGGCACCTAGCCTATCATCTCTGAGGCAATGCCTTTTGAGTGTTTGTGTTTATGAAGAGTGATAATGATGCTTGAAATTTATTTTTTGAATTATATTGTATAAGAGTTTTTGTAATAAAGAACCATCATCAAGATAAAAAGAGAACATATGGAAGATTGAAAATGAATTACTTATGGAGAGAAAAGGTGACAATTCCTATAGAGAATCCTTACATAATTCTAAGTGGGTGTCTTATTCCATGCATACCTGTCCCTACATTTTGTGTGCACAATGTTGCGTCCCCCTTTGTTTTTCCTTGGATTCGTTTGGCCTCTCTTTTTTGAGCTCTTGCCCTTGCCTTTGTCTTTGTTTTTTATTTTGTCTTTTTTTTTTCTCTAGGATCCAGATCCTGAAGTGTTGTTCCCAAAGCTGATGGTTTCCAGACCTTTGAGACCTGTCGATCATCCCTCTTTCTTTTGAAGAAGAATGATCATTGGGCGCCCTGAGGTTTGGACTCCAGTGGCCAGCTTGTTTCTCGAAGTAACTTTTTGGTAAGTAAAGCGCTCCCCTAGGCATTATTTAAGGCCTTTTACCTTGTCATTTTTATAATTACCATGAACTAATTACCTTCTGGAAAATTATCTTGAGAGCGAAGCAATTTGTTTTTCGAGCTAAGGTGTTTGAACTAGAAGGTGCAGAGGTGTGTTCGAAGATTCTCGTGGAGTGTTTAGGTGACATAGTGAGGTCATTTGTAGTCCCCACTTTCAATATTTTGAGTTTTAGGTAGGCCCTTGGGATTCTTTTATTTTCATTGTGTTTTCTTTTTATTTTTGTTTATTTTTTGCTTTTTGGTTCATGTGCTCTTGTTCTTGTTTGGTTTCCTTTTTTTTCTTTCATCTGTAAGTTTTCATTTGGCTTCTGTTTGTTTGTGTTTCCTGCATTTTTTGTGGGTGTTCATGTTGGGATAATGGAAAGGGGTATGTACTAAGAGGGGAGAGGTGAATTAGTACCCTTGAAAACTTTTAATCAATTCTTTGTAACCATTGTTTTGTATTAACCAACTGAGTAGATTGCATACACCAAACATATAGTATCACTGTTCAAATGCAAATGAATGTAAAATACACAATACACATACATATTTAAGTACTCATGGAGCTAGTGTTTTGGTATCACAAAAAACCCTTGTTAGAAGGTAAAAACTGCGGTGGGGATGAGAACCACAAAACTTCACTACTGCAGTAAATTAAGTATCATGTTAAAGCTTACAAAGAATGATCACTTGTAATGATCTTACACTATTAAGAGTAACAATGAGACTGATTAGATCTACCTTCTGTGAGGATTTTGCAACACAAGTTATGTGTGCACTTGGTTAAGAGATTTATAATAAGATGGTTAAGTCTACTCTGTTAAGAGATTTTGGAGGTCTATTACAATTGTTAGAGAGTAACAGAAATTTGATCTGAAACATACAAAATCTCAATATTGATGATACAAATCCATTAAGTGCATACAAAACATATCACCTTAATGTGAATGATAATACCTTCTGCTCTATTCTACTCGGTAGCCTTGCCTTAGTTTTGAAAAGTGATTTCTACTATGTAGTCTCTGTCCTTGAAATCCCTTGTCTGATCTCTAATTTCTGTAGTATGGTGGCTACTTGATCATTGCTTGATCAACATACATTCCAAAATTTAACATTTATACATTTATATATCAAACTCTATGACCTAATTAGGGCTTTACAATTATATCCCTACCCTAAGATCAACGGTGTACATAATTTACCTTTATCATATAACTGTAAGATATGTGTGTGTGTGTGTGTGTGTGTGTGTGTGTGTGTGTGTTTGTTTTATATGGTTTTATGTGTTGATGATGTGTTATGTG
Source organism: Thuja plicata (assembly GCA_018584345.1). Classification (NCBI taxonomy): domain Eukaryota; kingdom Viridiplantae; phylum Streptophyta; class Pinopsida; order Cupressales; family Cupressaceae; genus Thuja; species Thuja plicata. The sequence goes on along the minus strand of MU228460.1, from coordinate 766,534 downwards.
TGTGTGTGGGATGTGGATAATAGATATATTGCCTCCTAATCCAAGACAAGGGAGATCCCAATTGATTAACCAAAAGGCGATGATCAATGCAAAAAGGAATCAATTGGTTATGGATAAAGAGGGGAAGGGGGTCTAATCTCTTAATTACAAAGTAAAACAATAGATTTGAAAGATTAGGGTGAAATATTTATCTTGAAATGTAGCAGATCTAGAAATTGTTATTTTCTAGTGTTTGTATCAAGTTTCTAGAAATTCTGCAACCAGATTTGGAACAAAAACACATAGACTGAGGAAACCCAGAAATATTTTTCTTTTTTGTGCAAGGTCAACCTTGACCTAGATGCAAATCGACCTTGACCCCTTTATGTCAACCTTGACCTGTGGTGCTTCGACAAAAATTCTGTTCGTGAATCCTATAATTTTATCAAAAAGGGCATCTGAATCTGCTCTGTAATTTGTCATTCTGTACCTGTACCTGCAAGAAAAATGGTTTTGTTTGTTGGGGGAGTGGTTTGCCTTAGTCAAACCTCGATTTTAGGAATTAACCTTGAAATCAAAATTGAAATGGATAATGCTATCAAGTAGTAGAATTAGATCTAAAAATGAAACTATGATATTCAATATATATGCAATTGTATTTCAAATGTAAACAAGTATGTTAATATGAGAGCTTAGACTCAACATTAAAAACCATAAATGTAAATCAAAGCCTCCATGATTGTATTCTTGGAATCCACCTTGAAGGAAGAATGAATTAATATTGAGGATACACAAACAATATTGAAGGAATATCACACCACCATGATGGATAGATCTAGGGTTTGAATGATGAATCTTGAATGCTTGAACCAAATCCCTTCAAAGGATTGAATGCTTGAATCCTTGATCTTAAATGGAGAACTTGAATGCTTGAGAAGAAGACTTGAAAACCTTGATTGAACAATGGATGCTTGAAAGTAGATGATCTCTTCAATAGGTGTAACCACCTAGATTTGGTCTACTCTAACTATAGACCCTATTTTGCCTAAGTGTGATCATACCCCCAATTATGTCTAGACAACTCTTCAATGGGCTAGCATAATTCATGCAAATCAAATTTAATCTCCTAAGTGATTTAATCACTAAATTTTATTAATCACCTTAGCCAATAAAAACCAATCAATTCATTTCAAATCAAACCTGGCTAAGGTAATTAATTTAAAAGAAATTAAATAAATCCCTATTATATCTAATCACTTGCAAAAACCCTATCTTCTAGCTTAAATTAATCTAATTTATTGGCTATAGTCTTAATTAATTATCTAAAGCAATAAGAGGCTTAAATAATTAATATTCCTATTTTTGAATGAATATATTAATTATAATTAATTTCATTAATATTCCCCTTAACCCTAGCCTAACCTATCTCAACCACCTTAACCCTAGGTTCAAACCCATCCCAACCTATTCCCCCCATGCTAAGTCTAATCTTAATCTTAATCCTATTCTAACCCACTTCCTAATGTTGTCACATTCCTAATTTTGTGATTAGGAATCCAACCCACTTGAGAAAGTCAACTTTCTCAAGCTTGACTCTAAACCCTCACCCATGCTTCTTAAACCCTCACCATGCCTCTTAAATGCTTGCATTTAATGCATATGCCCTCCACCATGCCTCATTAATGCCTTTGGCATTAATGCCTCTTACATCTCATTAATGGTTTTTACACCTCCATTAATGACCCATGTCCCCCCTCTCTCTCCTCATTTCTTCTATAAATAGAATGAGTTTTTGAGCTCAAATGGACCTTAATTTTCAGAGTTGAAAGCATTGTTATGCTGTTATGATTAACATAGATTCATATTGCATTTTAGCTTCCATATTTATGCATTGTTATAATCTTTATTTTTAGAGCTAGAATGCATATTTATTGGATATATTTCTTAGTTTTAATTGAATCTCTCATGCTAGGTTGTATATGTCACTGAAAAAGGCATAATCTAAGGGCTATTATTTTATTTTTCACACTCCTCCTAGTTAGAAAGTAATGGATTGATTTTAGTGGATTTACATGCTTTGCTAACCCTATTTTCACTAACGCAATGATCTATTGAAGTGTTGTATTGCAGGTAACAGGTGCACTATTTCACACACACATGTTTGGCGCGCACTATGGGGCACGATTTTAGATTTTTCCTTATTTCAAGTTTTTTTTTGCTAATTTGTCTTCCCATATTTCAGGTACATGCTCATTTCTGGTCCTAAAGGCTTGCATCTAGGACACACCCTCGCATCGCAGAAATCTAGGATCACATCTAGGATTTCCTGAGTCATTTCCAGTACAGGATCACATCTGTTTAGCACTCTTTTGTATCTAGTAGCAGAGTCTCGCATCTGGTATTATGTATCTTATCCTGTATTTCTAGGATCGTATCTGGTTAAAAGTTTTGCGTGCCCTATCACCTAACCTTTAACATTTGGACCAGTTTGGTTTTTGATCTTTTGAGCAACCTAACTAGTGTTTGCAGATTGTTTTCAGGGCTAAAAAAGTGGGGAAAAATAATACTGACTTGTGGTTTTTTAGGTTTTCATCCCCTTATCTTGACCTCCATTTCATTTTTGTCTCTCAAACTAAGAACACTTTTCTTCTCATTTGTTAAATCGATTAGATAAGTATGCTCTTTTCCTTTAAAGGAAAATCAGAAAATCAAACATTGATTTAAAACTTGAAAGGAATTTGGGGTAAATAAACAAAGCAAACTCATCATTTAATTTATTTTGGCAAAGTAATTGAACAAGGCAAATCACTAAACTTTGTGGGATTAATTGAACAAGCTTCACCATATAATTTTCTTTGGAAAAGTAACTGAACAACACAAGTCACCTAACCTTTGTGGGATAAATGAACTTCATTGTCTAATTTGGGATTTGTAATTGAACAAGCAAAGCACTAAAAATTGCGTTCAAAGAACAATCAAACTTTGCTTTCAAAATACTTGTGTTTTCATTAACTTGGGAATATCTAAATCGAGCTCAAATAGCTTGAGGGAATAAACATCTGACTGAAGTGTTTTGGGAGAAAATGACATGGAATAGGAGAGTATGCTCTTCTTCTTTCGAAGAATTAGAAATCTAGAAATCGTACGCTCGCCAATCCTTTGTATGTTTATTAAACAGTATAGGGCCTACCGGTTGAGGAAAAATATCTCCTAGGAACAACCCAAGAGAGGAAAGGTTTTACGCTAACCCTTCTGTACGCCTCTCTCTCCGGTTTCCCACAGCTTTCCAAGAGCAGGGGTTAGTAGCAAAGGTTCACAAATGAATGCAATTCAAGTATGCAATAACTACTAAATGAATAACAGAAACGTGATCAATAAAATGTACAAGCGAGAGAAAGGAAGACAAACGAATGCAAACCCTTTGATGCTTGAAGCTTCTATTGTTTCTCTCTACTCCTTTCGAAACATTGTTCTTGATGCTCAGTATTGGCGGGGCAGCGTCTATGAATTGAGAAGCGTCGAGAATTTGACAATTGATATGTGTGTGTGATCGCAAGATGGCTTTGAATGCTGACAGAGTAATGGCACTTGTAAGCTTGAAATCCTGGATCCTTCAAATGGTTATGAAGGGTTTA